>CANNZV010002322.1:0-103834 GCA_947561585.1 Caprella mutica | reverse complement strand
CATATTTTTTTATTTCAGTGTGTAATAAAAATTTAGTTGTAAATACCTGTAAAATGGCAGAAAGATGGAGTTCGGACCAAAATTTGAAATTTGTTGAGCTTTACAAGGATCAAACAGTTTTGTGGAATTTCTTAGATCCAAATTATAAAAATAGAAATTTGCGGCAAGCCTCCCTTGAATATATTCGTAATGAGATGGGCTTACAAGCCACAACAGAAGTTACAAAAAAAAATAAAAAATTTACGTTCCACGTATAACCAGGAAATGGTTAAAATTGAAAAAAGCAAAAAAAGTGGAAGCGGCACAGACGATATCTACAAACCTTCCATCAAATGGTTCGAATCGATGGAATACATAATGAAGATAATTATTCTAAAAGAAAAGAAAACAACTACTACTCTGGTAAGTTCTTCATTATTATAAAGAAAATTCTTTCAGACGCACACGAAAATTCATATTATTTACACAATCATATTATTTTGTCATTCAACTGCTCCTTCACCAACGAAGTTATCTCTATACCTGTCTCTCAATTTCTCGGCTATTGCTTTCGGCCTATTATTTATTCGTGTGCATCTGATGCTCTGTAATTCATCAATTTCTGACCTCCACTGCCACGAAATAGTTTGAAATGTTATGATGTCTTCATAATCTGTTGTTCCTGGTGGTGTATAGGTACTTGAATATTTACTACGCAACCAATTGTGTAATGTGCATGCACATAAAACAATCTTTATCGCAGTGTCCTCTCTCACTTGGATTGCTTTCCCCAAAACGCGAAAACGAGATGCTAGAATACCAAACCCATTCTCAACAATTCTTCTAGCTCTGCTCAATCTGTAATTAAATTTCTTTTCTTTTATAGTAGGTGTTTGTTTCTAGGGCTTTAGTAAGTACGGCTTCAAAGGGAAGGCATCATCTCCAACTAGAACACCATTTTCTGGCAACACTAATTCATTTTCTAGATAGGGATACAAAGAGCAATTTTGAAAAACTCCACCATCTGCATTACGACCATAGGAGCCTATATCTACATACCAAAAACAGTAATCATGATCCACAACAGCCATTAGAACAATACTATTTGTTCCTTTGTAATTGTAGTATTCACTACCACAATTCGGTGGTGCTTGAATTAGTACATGTTTGCCATCTATTGAACCACAGCAGTTCGGGAAATTCCACCGAGAGTGAAATCCTACTTGAATTTGTTGCCATTCCTGTACAGTCGGTATCTGAAAAAATAAAAATAAATCATGTTATTTCACTTCTTGTAATTACTGATTATCTTCAAAGCTGCAGGTATTGGGAAAATATGTAAATTTTATAATTATCTGTTTTCCATTTCAGGAACCACTTCATTCATCAATGTCAGTAAATGAGTTTCCCGATGATTCTTCGCTAAGTAATAATGAGGATATTAATACTGGTACGAATGATAGCAACTCCACTGAAATTCAACCGATGAAGCCACCAAAAAAGCCCAGAAATAACAAGAAATTGCAACAAGAGACATCTGATATTCAAGCAGCCGTGAATGAACTAAAAGAGCTAAATAACAATTTAATTATGTCTAGCCCATAGGAATCAGAAGATGAATGTGATGTAATTGGAAAATATGTATCGATACAGCTCAGACAGTTACCACCAATTGATAGAATTGATGCGATAGATGAAATACAAGCCCTACTTTCTAGATACAGGAAGAAAGTCCTTCGTGCTGGCAATGTGTTCACACAATCAAATTATTACAGCCGTGAATGTTCTCCATCACCACAGTCAACTGTTGGAATTATCCCTATAACACCATCCTCTTCAACAAAATCGGTAACTTATTTTCAACTTGTTCAACCATCAGAATATGAACAAATTGAACTATCATCGCAATCTGGAAATGTTACTGACATTCTTGAGGCAGCAATGACAGAATCTAATGTATTATAAGTTATATTGTGATAAAGTGGCACCTCTTGGCGGTATTCAAAGGAATGACTAATGGTCTTGAAAGTTTTTTTTCAAATTTGTTTGTTTTTTATATTGTTGTGAATTTTGGTTATTGAAGCTTCAAAAACATTTATTGTCCTTTTAGTTTGCTATATGTTTCTTAAGTACTTAATACTAGTTTAACTGTTAAGAATAAACTACCGTAGTTAAGTCAACTACCAACAAGTTAGATTTTTTCACTCGAATAATTACTTTGTAGAAATATGTTGTGTTTATAGTTTATTTTTATGTATACCATGAAAGAATCATTCAAAATATAGTTGTGATGTAACTATGAATAATAAAGGGTTCTTACTTTCATAACATCTTTGAGACTTTCACTGAGAGCATCACATACGTCTGGAATAAATTTAATTATTGATGCTTTCGAGATTCTGAACAGTACCGACAACAATCCATATGATGTTCCAGAAGAAAGATATACTAGGGTTGCTTCCAACTTCACTTTTGCAGGAATAGCATCTCTCATAAGTGTATCTTCACGTTGAATTTTTCTAGAAATTAGATTCAAAAGTACTTCCACTTGTGCAGGTGTCACTCGCATAATTGATCTATATTCCCGGGGGTCTTCATCATACAATTCCTTAAATATTTTATTCGTAGCTCCTTCTTTTTGCATCCATTCCTTCACCCAAACTTTTCTATTTCTTTTCTTTTTTCTATCCTTATCAGCTTTCTGTATTTCACAGCAAAGTATTCTTGAAACCACGTTTATTACTGTTTTAACTGCAGTCCTTATTATTTTCGTCATTGCGCTGAGCTACACAGAACACAATGCGAGTGACGGTTCAGTATTACTGTCTATTTACAAGCCTGCAGCTCGCACTTGTGTGACCGGTTGAGGCGAGTCGAGCTACTCGCGTGCGAGTACAGTGGGACAGCTGCTGTCCACTGTCATGAAAGTAACTCGCACCGTGTAACAAGGCCTTAAGGCACAATTTGAAGGTATTTAAGGTTGTACACACAGAGAAAAAAGTTTACTCATATTTAATGGGTCAACAATTTATGCTTTGAAACAATTTATTACGTGAGTTGGTTTGACTATATTCATGTTTTCATGTGTGTCAAAACAACTATGACGTGTGTGTCACCAAACATAGTTAATTCAAATCATTTTAAGGATTGAATCAACTTACTATGAGAGTTGGAGTTACATTTTGGGAGTTTGATCATATGTTAAAACAACTAGGACATAGTGTGTTGAAGTTACTCACAAAGATTGTCAATTCAATGTATCTGGTGTATGAATTAACTTACTATGAGAGTTGACGCTACTTTTTTAAGTTTAGGTGCGAGTTAAATCAACAATGACATAGTGTGTTATAGTAACCCACAAAGACTGTTAATCCAGTGTATTCTGCAGTGTATGAATTAACTTACTATGAGAGTTGGCGCTACTTTTTTGTAAGTATAGGTAAGAGTTAAAACAACTATGACATAGTGCGATAATGTAACCCACAAAGACTGTTAATCTTATTTATCTGGTGTATAAATTAACTTACTATGAGAGTTAGTGCTACTTTTTTTTAAGTTTAGGTGTGAGTTCAATCAAATGAGTAAGTGGCAACTTATGCTTTCCTCAAAGCTAATTTATTCGCATATCACTTTTCAGTTCAAATCTTGTTTCAAGTGTGTTACGTGTTGAATGTGAACGCTCCTCAATACCATTTTAGTTCAAGTGCAAACAATAGCGTTATATGCATTAAATAGTATTATCGCTGCCGATCGATTATTAATTATTAATTAATTCCATTAATAAATTGATAAATTTCTGCCTAAATATTCTAAAATATTGGTGATTGATAGTTTGGTGGCTTTATATAGGTAGTTATTTGAAGAGCTGATTATCAGTATATAACTTTTATAATAATAAATTTTGATTACTGCCTTCCAGTTTGTAAACTGATATCCAAACTAATTTTCCTAGATTATTATATGTTAACTTATTTAAGCATCATACCTACCTAGCTGTTTTTTTCAGTGTCAATACCTTCTACATAGGCTAGGCAGTTACTGCGCTGTCCTCAGAATAGGGTAAGTTCCAAATTATCAGGCCATTTCAAATTTTCGGTCACGTATGAAATATAGTATATAGCTACCTAATAGCTAATTAAAATAAAAGTTAATTTAATATAGTTTTCTTACGCGACCGAAAATGTGGAGCCGTCCGATATTTCGTAACTTATCCTAGTATCTTAAGTAAAGTGGTCTGATAATCTATATATTTTAAAACTAGTTAGTGTACCTATAGGTAGGGTTACACAGCCAAATTCGGTTCTTTAATTTCTAATTGTGACCCTATTAAGAGAGTCTCAAAATCATTCTGAAATTAGTTTAGCTATATACGGAAATGTTGAACATCATAATTTAAGCTCAATTTATGATAGGTTCTATTCATTTCACGAGTGCCTTGAAGTCATGATGGTTATTAATGTTTCTGAGATAAGAGACTGCAGTTAGTTAAAGTGCCGCAATTTACCTACTTGACCCTAGTTTTCTATGACTGGGAGAACTCCATCCAGGGAGGTAGTCGGAGGAGAACACCGTCCAGGGATTTAGCAGGGAGAACTCCAACCAGAGATGAGCCTTTTGATATATTATACTTTCTTGGTATTTAATTAAAATTTACATTATGAGTGTATAATGAACAAAATTATGAGGATTACCTAGAAAAATCCATTCCATTTATTAGAGCTAAATTTATACTGCATCTGAAGATTTATAATTAGTTTAACATTTTATATAAATAATTTATCTATATGAAAGAATTCTCAGTTAATAATTCTTTTCATTTCTTTATTAATATATGGTTTTCTATATTTTCTGAATCTACTTTCAGATCTTGATGAAGTAGATAAACGTCATCAACTATCGAAGTCCTTTTCAATTCCTTTGAATGGTTCAGGAACAATTATGCTAGGTCAAAGTAAGTATTTGAAAATATTAGATGATTTTTAAATATGTATTTGGAATATGATTAGCTCTTACTTTTTCATATGCTTTTAGGGATTCCAGACATGAAAAGGATATCGAAGCTGTCGCTATCACATCACAAAAGGAAATTGAGTAGGTGATGTTATTGATAATGTATATGAACGATACTGTGAATTTCTATTCAATATATATTAATATACGAATCTCTTATTTCAGGAATTGGCAACCTACAGTCGTGAAAGAAAGTGACGAGAATTCAAATTGTACTTCTAAATAATAAATCTAAAACTTAAATGTTTATATTTCGTTTTCAATTTGACCTTGGTAATTCTATTAGCATATTTCAATATCAGTGCCTATGAGTAAGATGAATTGCACTAAAATATGGTTTAGAAGATAAAGGCTTTATCATTAATTTATTATTCATTAAGTTATAGTACAATTGCAGCATATCAAAGATTTATCAACTTTTGTAATCTAGCCTGGTTAATTAATTCATCTAGCCTACCTATTTATCACTACGTAAAGTTATTTATGTCATCTAACTACTTATTTATAAACTGACCTGATGAGATTACTTATTCAATCTAATCTATTAATTTACAACTGATAACCATTTATCAATTCATCGGATCGAAAACATTTCAAAAAGCAAGGATAGGTCTAGGTGATCAATTATTTTTTAAAATTAAAATAGTTTGCATATCACAGAAGCAAAAGTAGAAAATAAATGTGAACATGTTAGATTTGGTCCTAGAAAATAAATAGTCTAATCTAATTGATACCGGGACCTAACTCGAGATTATAATTTAATATAATAAATATAGTGACTGAAAAAGTCTTGTAAAAAGTTTGGCTACTGCTAACCAGACCGATATTTCAACCTACACTATCATAGTCGATATACATTTACTTAGTTTACAAGTAGTTGATATAACCAACACGAGAAGATGATATAACCTACACGGGTAGTTGATATAACCAACACGAGTAGTTGGTATAACCAACACGAGTAGTTGGTATAACCTACACAAGCAGTTGGTATAACTTACACGAGTAGTTGATATAACCAACACAAGTAGTTGATATAACCTAACCGAGTAGTTGATATAACCTACATGAGTAGTTGATATCACCTATACGAGTAGTTAATGTAACCTACACGAGTAGTTGGTATAACCTACACGAGTTGTTGGTATAACCTACACGAGTAGTTGGTATAACCTACACGAGTTGTTGGTATAACCTACACGAGTAGTTGGTATAACCTACACAAGCAGTTGGTATAACCTACTCGAGTAGTTGGTATAACCTACACGAGTAGTTGGTATAACACATAGGAGTGATTGGAGAAACATACACAAGTAGTTGATGTAACCTTGTTCTGTAGTTGTTTTAACCATTACATATAATTGGTTCAACCATCACGAGTAGTTTTGACTATCACAGGTAGTTGTTGTGACCATCGGGAATTAAAAATAATCAACTCACATATGTGTTGTTTTAACCAACGTCAATTTAACTCAAATTAAATAGTACCTGCAACTCACCACGTAGGTAGGCGCACAGATAAACCATAAAATTTAGTCAAAACAAATCAAATATGATTTGATTCAACTAATCCTTCTCTGTGTGCATCATCTGAGTTGACATTTATTCATCTCTATCCACCAACGAAGAAGGATCAATTCATGAGAGAAAATCTGCTTCATTAGAACATCACAGCCAATCCCTTGAACTAAGGTAATAATCTTTTGAAAGAAAAGCTGCGGGGCTCACAGTAGCCATGTCACTATTTGGAAACAGGTTGCTAATAATGCACAACCTGAAACCTTCAAATTGTGCCTATGTTTTAGATGGAGGCTCATTGATACATCGAATCTCGTGGTAGAAGGGTCTCTCCTTTGAATTAAGAAATAGTACGCAATTTACAAACTATGTGCTTATTACTTTCACAAATATAACGGTCGTTTTCGATGTTATACAAGTAAGCTCTCAACCAAAGATGTGACACATTTCCGGCATTGAAAGGGAAAGACCAGTTATTCAAATATAGAAGTCAGAAAAAAGGCGGTGCTGCTGATTGTTATTAAGAAAGAAGATTTTTTGAAGAATGAGAGCAATAAAGAACAATTAATTAAATTGCGTCTAGAAGACTTCAATAGCAATGACATGAAGACACTTCAGGCAATGGATGACGCGGATTTGCTGATTGTATTAACAATTCTAAGAACATCTGAAACTCACGACAAAGTGGTTATTGAGAGGTTATTGTTACTGATCCATCACGTTAATGCCACTTAACCTGGTTTATATGACATCAAACTAATGTCGGACAAAAGTGATTCATGTAAGATATGAAAAATATCTAAACATTGCCAAACTGATATTGCCAATACATGCATTTCTAGGATGCGATACAACCTCTAGGGTACATTCCATTGGGAAGGGAGCAGAACTGAAAAAGTGAAGAACTGATCCTAATTTCAAAAAGATATGATGTCTTTTCTCAACAGTACACCTCAAAAAGATGATATATCCCATGCATTCTGGTGAGAGATTGCTTTTACTATTACATGGAGTAACAAAATCATCGAATCTCGATCACCATCGATTATGGGGGTATATTAATGAATTGTGTACTGGGAATAAACCTCTCCAGCCTGAGATGCTCTGCCCAACATTCCATTCGCTGAGAGTTTTCCATCAAGTTCAAGTAAGGATAGGGAATGATTTGAATCCTCTTGCATCTAGGTGGAAAATTGAAAATGAAAGGCTGATGACAATTTACACTTCCAAACCCCCTGCTCCATATTCCCTCTTGAAAATGATCATATGCAACTGTAAAGGGGATTTGCAGTTGTCGTCGTACCTGATTCAGATATTTTCTTGCGATGCTCCAATATTTGTGGTAAATGCAGAGGAGTATAATTGTATGGAATATGATTTAAATGATAGTACTGTGTAGATTTATAAGTAAAATATAAATAAAATGCGATTCATTAGCCGCAATTTGCAAAGGAGTGACATTTTTTAACAAGAAAGGTGCTTCAAAAAAACTCCACGGATATTGAAACACTGTTTTTAACCCTTCAAAATGAATTTCTTCAATAACTTTTCAATCCAATGACATAAAGTGGTAAACTTTTTTCTGTGATATAACAACACCTATAAAGTAACATATGTAAAAATTAGCTTTTTAATATTTTTTTTCCAATTCAACCTCTTTTTAAGCTAGACTGACCGGATTATTATCATTGAACTTCAATTCGACCATTAACGAAAATCACATAAATAGAGGTTTTGTGAGTGGATTATGCAGCAACCATCCAACATTGCCAATTGAATCGTTTGGACAGACAAGCAAATAATTTGCCTTCATCAAAAACACATGGAAAGAATACGAATGAAAATCCTCGAAATATCTGGAAAACAAATGATAGGTACCTATGATGCTAAGGTAATGATCTTCGTTGCAATTATAAATGGAATGGTTCCAATTGTTCAAGCATTCCTTAACAAATATGGCAACTTGTTACCAGTTGATGGTTTTCAAAACTCTGATTGCTCCAGCACATTATTTGGCCCAGACTGCAACTTCACTTTAGTGGATGCAAGACCACGGGAAACGGACTATTTCCCGCCGGACTTTTCCCTGCCTGCAATTTCCACGTCGGACTATTCCCCGCCAGTCTTTTCCCCACCGGACTTTTCCCTGCACATTTTTTTTATTTAAACCTTGGTAGACAATTCAATATTAAGATTTTTAATTCGTTTTTTTTAATCGTTTTGACCAATAAATCTATTGCCGTGCAATTGTAAATCAAAGTCCTGCCGTCGCAACTAGCCAATATTGTGGATTTTTTTAAACATTGTTGCATGGAAATTGGTCACTTACAAACTCCTTGAACCAAACCCGTTTTGTAGTTACTCTTTCGATAATTAGTTTTCATTGGAGACTTTTCGAAAAAAATGTACAACTTTATATCTAAATCGTCCTCAAATCTGACTACTTGAAAAGTCTTGATTTAAGGATCTCTATAGTCTAACTTATGTATTTTCATAATAATGGTTAATCCATTGTAAGTTCTTTTAGGAATAAATATTAAATAAGCATAATAGAAAAAAAGACACGGTTTCGGAATTGCTTCTCCGAATTGAAACAGCGCTATGAACTGAATTTTTATTTAGTAATTTCAGGAAATTTGGCGTAGAGAAAGAAATCTTAGTAGTCGAGAGACACAAACGAACTATCGAATCTTCCCAAACATAAGTATATAGATAAAAAATAGGTATTTGTGAACTGAAAATATTGGAACTTACCAAAGAATGTGACGAAACGGGACGCAAGCACCGGTGGCTGCACTCACGGATGGAAGAGGAAAATGAAGAGGTGATAGCAAATGAAGCCTACGAACCTACCTAACACAAAATCTAGAACCTCGCAGTTGAAGAGCACAACCCTAGCGTTATCCTCTAAAGCTGCAAGTAGCGTTAGAAAAATGATAAACATAAAAAATCTAACATCAAACACATTTACCAAATTCAATAAACGACCTTCCTAATTCGAAATTATAGATCTGTAAAATTATTTGGTCATCCTACGTGCTATTGCTCCAAATTGTACTTAATGGTGAATCGCCTTTTGAGGGGCGATTCGATCGCTGCTTTCCAGCACACTCCCACCCGGCAACGAGAGTTGATATACATAAATCACAATATTCAAAGTGGCCCGAAGATGGGACATGCAGAAAAGCATATCACATATTGGAGAATTGTTTATCCAATCTTGAAGTTGCGCCCAACGTACAGCTACTTCAATCTCTGGTGGAGGTTTCCCAAGTAGTGCAATTTCCATTTCTTCCAAAAGCAGCATGCTAAAAATTTCACTCTTTTCCTCCTGCTTGATCGTTTTTCAACAAACCTGTTCGACCGGCTGGCACCAAAAGTGAAGTTCTCGAAAAGAATGCTTGCTCTTCTTATGAAATTGTCTAACAATTACAGCAGTTAGAGGACGATGGGGAGAGAGTTGAAGAGGATGTTTGATGCTGCAATCTAAAGACGACTCCTGGAGTCTCCCACTGGCAATCATGATGGGAGACTGGAACGCAGCGCCAGCCATCGAAGTTTGGGGAGGCTGGAGTACAGAGTTACCCATAAAGGCTTGACTAGACTGGAGCACAGCGTCAACCATAAAGGCTTGGCGAGACTGGAGCACAGCGTCAACCATAAAGGCTTGGCGAGACTGGAGCACAGCGTCAACCATAAAGGCTTGGCGAGACTGGAGCACAGTGTCAACCATAGGGGCTTGGGGAGACTGGAGCACAGCGTCAACCATAGAGGCTGGGGGAGACTGGAACACAGCGTTAACCATCGAGGCTGGGGGAGACTGGAACACAACGTTACCTATCGAGGCTGGGGGAGATAGGAACATAGCGTTACCCATCGAGGCTGGGGGAGACAGGAACATAGCGTTACCCATCGAGGGCGAGGGAGATTAGAACACAGCGTTACCCATCGAGGCTGGGGGAAACTGGAACCTAGCGTTATCCATCGAGGCTGGGGGAGACTGGAACACAGCGTTACTCATCGAGGCTGGGGGAGACTGGAACACAGCGTTACCCATCGAGGCTGAGAGAGACTAGAACACAGCGTTACCCATCGAGGCTGGAGGAGACTGGATCACAGCATTACCCATCGAGGCTGGGGGAGACGGGATCACAGCGTTACCTATCGAGGCTGGGGGAGACTGGAACATAGCGTTACCCATCGAGGGCGGGGACACTAGAACACAGCGTTACCCATCGAGGCTGGGGGAGACTGGAACCCAGCGTTATCCATCGAGGCTGGGGGAGACTGGAACACAGCGTTACTTATCGAGGCTGGGGGAGACTGGAACACAGCATTACCCATCGATGCTGGGAGAGACTAGAACACAGTCATACCCATCGAGGCTGGGGGAGACTGGATCACAGCGTTACCAATCGAGGCTGGGGGAGACTGGATCACAGCGTTACCCATAGAGGCTGGGTGAAACTGGAGCACAGCGTCAGCCATCGAGGCTAGGGGAGACTGGAACACAGCGTTACTCATCGAGGCTGGGGGAGACTGGAACACAGCGTTATCCATCGAGGCTGGGGGAGACTGGAACACAGCAATACTCATCGAGGCTGGAAGAGACTGGATCACAGCGTTACCCATCGAGGCTGGGGGAGACGGGATCACAGCGTTACCCATAGAGGCTGGGGGAGACTGGAACACAGCGTTATCCATTGAAGCTGGAGGAGACTGGAACACAGCGTTATCCATTGAGGGTGGGGGAGACTGGAACACAGCGTTATCCATTGAGGGTGGGGGAGACTGGAACACAGCGTTACCTATCGAGGCTGGGGGAGACTGGAACACAGCGTTACTCATCGAGGCTGGAGGAGACTGGAACACAGCGTTACATATCGAGGCTGGGAGAGACTGGAACACAGCGTTACTCATCGAGGCTGGGGGAGACTGGAACACAGCGTTATCCATCGAGGCTGGGGGAGACTGGAACACAGCGTTACTCATCGAGGCTGGGGGAGACTGGAACACAGCGTTACCCATCGAGGCTGGGAGAGACTAGAACACAGTGTTACCCATCGATGCTGGGGGAGACTGGATCACAGCGTTACCAATCGAGGCTGGGGGAGACTGGATCACAGCGTTACCCATAGAGGCTGGGGGAGACTGGAGCACAGCGTTACTCATCGAGGCTGGGGGAGACTGGAACCCAGCGTTATCCATCGAGGATGGGGGAGACTGGAACACAGCGTTACTCATCGAGGCTGGGGGAGACTGGTACACATCGTTATCCATCGAGGCTGGGGGAGACTGGAACACAGCGTTACTCATCGAGGCTGGGGGAGACTGGAACACAGCGTTACCCGTCGAGGCTGGGAGAGACTAGAACACAGTGTTACCCATCGAGGCTGGGGGAGACTGGAACACAGCGTTACCCATAGAGGCTGGGGGAGACTGGAACACAGCGTTATCCATTGAAGCTGGAGGAGACTGGAACACAGCGTTATCCATTGAGGGTGGGGGAGACTGGAACACAGCGTTATCCATTGAGGGTGGGGGAGACTGGAACACAGTGTTACCTATCGAGGCTGGGGGAGACTGGAACACAGCGTTACTCATCGAGGCTGGAGGAGACTGAAACACAGCGTTACTCATCGAGGCTGGAGGAGACTGGAACACAGCGTTACTCATCAAGGCTGGAGGAGACTGGAACACAGCGTTACATATCGAGGCTGGGAGAGACTAGAACACAGCGTTATCCATCGAGGCTATGGGAGACTGGAACACAGCGTTACTCATCGAGGCTGGGGGAGACTGGAACCCAGCGTTATCCATCGAGGCTGGGGGAGACTGGAACACAGCGTTACTCATCGAGGCTGGGGGAGACTGGAACACAGCGTTATCCATCGAGGCTGGGGGAGACTGGAACACAGCGTTACTCATCGAGGCTGGGGGAGACTGGAACACAGCGTTACCCATCGAGGCTGGGAGAGACTAGAACACAGTGTTACCCATCGAGGCTGGAGGAGACTGGATCACAGCGTTACCAATCGAGGCTGGGGGAGACTGGATCACAGCGTTACCCATAGAGGCTGGGGGAGACTGGAGCACACCGTTACTCATCGAGGCTGGGGGAGACTGGAACCCAGCGTTATCCATCGAGGCTGGAGGAGACTGGAACACAGCGTTACTCATCGAGGCTGGGGGAGACAAGAACACAGCGTTATCCATCGAAGCTGGGGGAGACTGGAACACAGCGTTATCCATCGAGGCTGGGGGAGACTGGAACACAGCGTTACTCATCGAGGCTGGGGGAGACTGGATCACAGCGTTACATATCGAGGCTGGGGGAGACTGGATCACAGCGTTACCCATAGAGGCTGGGGGAGACTGGAGCACAGCGTCAGCCATCGAGGCTAGGGGAGACTGGAACACAGTGTCAACCATCGAGGCTGGGGGAGACTGGAACACAGCGTTATCCATCGAGGCTGGGGGAGACTGGAACACATCGTTATCCATCGAGGCTGGGGGAGACTAGAACACAGCGTTACCCATCAAGGCTGGGGGAGACTGGAATACAGACAGCGTTACCCATCGAGGCTGGGGGAGACTGGAACATAGCGTTACCCATCGAGGCCGGGGGAGACTAGAACACAACGTTACTCATCGAGGCTGGGGGAGACTGGAACACATTGTTACCCATCGAGGCTGGGGGAGACTGGAATACAGCGTTACCCATCGAGGCAGGGGGAGACTGGAATACAGCGTTACCCATCGAGGCTGGGGGAGACTGGAACACAGCGTTACCCATCGAGGCTAGAGGAGACTGTAACACAGCGTTACCCATCGAGGCTGGGGGAGACTGGAACACAGCGTTACCCTTCGAGGCGGGGGAGACTAGAACACAGCGTTACCCATCGAGGCCGGAAGAGACTAGAACACAGCGTTACCCATCGAGGCTGGGGGAGACTGGAACACAGCGTTACCAATCGAGGCTGGAGGAGACTGGAACACAGAGTTACCCATCGAGGCTGGGGGAGACTGGAACACAGAGTTACCCATCGAGGCTGGGGGAGACTGGAACACAGAGTTACCCATCGAGGCTGGGGGAGACTGGAATACAGTGTTACCCATCGAGGCTGGGGTAGACTGGAACACAGTGTTACCCATCGAGGCTGGGGGAGACTGGAATACAGCGTTACCCATTGAGGCTGGGGGAGACTGGAACACAGCGTTACCCATCGAGGCTGGGGGAGACTGGAACATAGCGTTACCCATCGAGGCCGGGGGAGACTAGAACACAGCGTTACCCATCGAGGCTGGGGGAGACTGGAACACAGCGTTATCCATCGAGGCTGGGGGAGACTGGAACACAGCGTTACTCTTCGAGGCTGGGGGAGACTGGAACACAGCGTTACCCATCGAGGCTGGTAGAGACTAGAACACAGCGTTACCCATCGAGGCTGGGGGAGACTAGAATACAGCGTTAGCCATCGAGGCTGGGGGAGACTGGAACACAGCGTTACCCATCGAGGCTGGGGGACACTGGAACACAGCGTTACCCATAGAGGCTGGGGGAGACTGGAACACAGCGTTATACATTGAGGGTGGGGGAGACTGGAACACAGCGTTATCCATTGAGGGTGGGGGAGACTGGAACACAGCGTTACCCCTCGAGGCTGGGGGAGACTGGAACAAAGCGTTACTCATCGAGGCTTGAGGAGACTGGAACACAGCGTTACATATCGAGGCTGGGAGAGACTAGAACACAGCGTTATCCATCGAGGCTGGGGGAGACTGGAACACAGTGTTACTCATCGAGGCTGGGGGAGACTGGAACCCAGCGTTATCCATCGAGGCTGGGGGAGACTGGAACACAGCGTTACTCATCGAGGCTGGGGGAGACTGGAACACAGCGTTATCCATCGAGGCTGGGGGAGACTGGAACACAGCGTTACTCATCGAGGCTGGGGGAGACTGGAACACAGCGTTACCCATCGAGGCTGGGAGAGACTAGAACACAGTGTTACCCATCGAGGCTGGGGGAGACTGGATCACAGCGTTACCAATCGAGGCTGGGGGAGACTGGATCACAGCGTTAACCATAGAGGCTGGAGGAGACTGGAGCACAGCGTTACTCATCGAGGCTTGGGGAGACTGGAACACAGCGTCAACCATCGAGGCTGGGGGAGACTGGAACACAGCGTTAACCATCGAGGCTGGGGGAGACTGGAACACATCGTTATCCATCGAGGCTGGGGGAGACTAGAACACAGCGTTACCCATCAAGGCTGGGGGAGACTGGAATACAGCGTTACCCATCGAGGCTGGGGGAGACTGGAACATAGCGTTACCCATCGAGGCCGGGGGAGACTAGAACACAGCGTTACTCATCGAGGCTGGGGGAGACTGGAACACAGCGTTACCCATCGAGGCTGGGGGAGACTGGAATACAGCGTTACCAATCGAGGCTGGGGGAGACTGGAATACAGCGTTACCCATCGAGGCTGGGGGAGACTGGAACACAGCGTTACCCTTCAAGGCTAGGGGAGACTGTAACACAGCGTTACCCATCGAGGCTGGGGGAGACTGGAACACAGTGTTACCCTTCGAGGCCGGGGGAGACTAGAACACAGCGTTACCCATCGAGGCCGGGAGAGACTAGAACACAGCGTTACCCATCGAGGCTGGGGGAGACTGGAACACAGCGTTACCAATCGAGGCTGGGGGAGACTGGAACACAGAATTACCCATCGAGGCTGGGGGAGACTGGAACACAGAGTTACCCATCGAGGCTGGGGGATACTGGAACACAGAGTTACCCATCGAGGCTGGGGGAGACTGGAACACAGTGTTACCCATCGAGGCTGGCGTAGACTGGAACACAGTGTTACCCATCGAGGCTGGGAGAGACTGGAGCACAGCGTCAGCCATCGAGGCTGGAGGAGTCTGGAGCACAGCGTCAGCCATCGAGGCTGGGGGAGACTGGGGCACAGCGTCAGCCATCGAGGCTGGGGGAGACTGGAGCACAGCGTCAGCCATCGAGGCTGGTTGGGGAAGACTGGAGCACAGCGTCAGCCATCGAGGCTGGGGGAGACTGGAACACAGCGTCAACCATCGAGGCTGGGGGAGACTGGAACACAGCGTTATCCATCGAGACTGGGGGAGACTGGAACACATCGTTATCCATCGAGGCTGGGGGAGACTAGAACACAGCGTTACCCATCAAGGCTGGGGGAGACTGGAATACAGCGTTACCCATCGAGGCTGGGGGAGACTAGAACACAGCGTTACCCATCGAGGCTGGGGGAGACTGGAACATAGCGTTACCCATCGAGGCCGGGGGAGACTAGAACACAGCGTTACCCATCGAGGCTGGGGGAGACTGGAACACAGCGTTATCCATCGAGGCTGGGGGAGACTGGAACACAGCGTTACTCTTCGAGGCTGGGGGAGACTGGAACACAGCGTTACCCATCGAGGCTGGTAGAGACTAGAACAAAGCGTTACCCATCGAGGCTGGGGGAGACTAGAATACAGCGTTAGCCATCGAGGCTGGGGGAGACTGGAACACAGCGTTACCCATCGAGGCTGGGGGAGACTGGAACACAGCGTTACCCATAGAGGCTGGGGGAGACTGGAGCACAGCGTTATCCATTGAAGCTGGAGGAGACTGGAACACAGCGTTATCCATTGAGGGTGGGGGAGACTGGAACACAGCGTTACCCATCGAGGGCGAGGGAGATTAGAACACAGCGTTACCCATCGAGGCTGGGGGAAACTGGAACCCAGCGTTATCCATCGAGGCTGGGGGAGACTGGAACACAGCGTTACTCATCGAGGCTGGGGGAGACTGGAACACAGCGTTACCCATCGAGGCTGAGAGAGACTAGAACACAGCGTTACCCATCGAGGCTGGAGGAGACTGGATCACAGCGTTACCCATCGAGGCTGGGGGAGACGGGATCACAGCGTTACCTATCGAGGCTGGGGAAGACCGGATCACAGCGTTATCCATTGAGGCTGGTGGAGACTGGGACACAGCGTTACCTATCGAGGCTGGGGGAGACTGGAACATAGCGTTACCCATCGAGGGCGGGGACACTAGAACACAGCGTTACCCATCGAGGCTGGGAGAGACTAGAACACAGCGTTATCCATCGAGGCTGGGGGAGACTGGAACACAGTGTTACTCATCGAGGCTTGAGGAGACTGGAACACAGCGTTACATATCGAGGCTGGGAGAGACTAGAACACAGCGTTATCCATCGAGGCTGGGGGAGACTGGAACACAGTGTTACTCATCGAGGCTGGGGGAGACTGGAACCCAGCGTTATCCATCGAGGCTGGGGGAGACTGGAACACAGCGTTACTCATCGAGGCTGGGGGAGACTGGAACACAGCGTTATCAATCGAAGCTGGGGGAGACTGGAACACAGCGTTACTCATCGAGGCTGGGGGAGACTGGAACACAGCGTTACCCATCGAGGCTGGGAGAGACTAGAACACAGTGTTACCCATCGAGGCTGGGGGAGACTGGATCACAGCGTTACCAATCGAGGCTGGGGGAGACTGGATCACAGCGTTAACCATAGAGGCTGGAGGAGACTGGAGCACAGCGTTACTCATCGAGGCTTGGGGAGACTGGAACACAGCGTCAACCATCGAGGCTGGGGGAGACTGGAACACAGCGTTATCCATCGAGGCTGGGGGAGACTGGAACACATCGTTATCCATCGAGGCTGGGGGAGACTAGAACACAGCGTTACCCATCAAGGCTGGGGGAGACTGGAATACAGCGTTACCCATCGAGGCTGGGGGAGACTGGAACATAGCGTTACCCATCGAGGCCGGGGGAGACTAGAACACAGCGTTACTCATCGAGGCTGGGGGAGACTGGAACACAGCGTTACCCATCGAGGCTGGGGGAGACTGGAATACAGCGTTACCAATCGAGGCTGGGGGAGACTGGAATACAGCGTTACCCATCGAGGCTGGGGGGGACTGGAACACAGCGTTACCCATCAAGGCTAGGGGAGACTGTAACACAGCGTTACCCATCGAGGCTGGGGGAGACTGGAACACAGTGTTACCCTTCGAGGCCGGGGGAGACTAGAACACAGCGTTACCCATCGAGGCCGGGAGAGACTAGAACACAGCGTTACCCATCGAGGCTGGGGGAGACTGGAACACAGCGTTACCAATCGAGGCTGGGGGAGACTGGAACACAGAATTACCCATCGAGGCTGGGGGAGACTGGAACACAGAGTTACCCATCGAGGCTGGGGGATACTGGAACACAGAGTTACCCATCGAGGCTGGGGGAGACTGGAACACAGTGTTACCCATCGAGGCTGGCGTAGACTGGAACACAGTGTTACCCATCGAGGCTGGGAGAGACTGGAGCACAGCGTCAGCCATCGAGGCTGGAGGAGTCTGGAGCACAGCGTCAGCCATCGAGGCTGGGGGAGACTGGGGCACAGCGTCAGCCATCGAGGCTGGGGGAGACTGGAGCACAGCGTCAGCCATCGAGGCTGGGTGGGGGAGACTGGAGCACAGCGTCAGCCATCGAGGCTGGGGGAGACTGGAACACAGCGTCAACCATCGAGGCTGGGGGAGACTGGAACACAGCGTTATCCATCGAGACTGGGGGAGACTGGAACACATCGTTATCCATCGAGGCTGGGGGAGACTAGAACACAGCGTTACCCATCAAGGCTGGGGGAGACTGGAATACAGCGTTACCCATCGAGGCTGGGGGAGACTGGAACACAGCGTTACCCATCGAGGCTGGGGGAGACTGGAACATAGCGTTACCCATCGAGGCCGGGGGAGACTAGAACACAGCGTTACCCATCGAGGCTGGGGGAGACTGGAACACAGCGTTATCCATCGAGGCTGGGGGAGACTGGAACACAGCGTTACTCTTCGAGGCTGGGGGAGACTGGAACACAGCGTTACCCATCGAGGCTGGTAGAGACTAGAACAAAGCGTTACCCATCGAGGCTGGGGGAGACTAGAATACAGCGTTAGCCATCGAGGCTGGGGGAGACTGGAACACAGCGTTACCCATCGAGGCTGGGGGAGACTGGAACACAGCGTTACCCATAGAGGCTGGGGGAGACTGGAGCACAGCGTTATCCATTGAAGCTGGAGGAGACTGGAACACAGCGTTATCCATTGAGGGTGGGGGAGACTGGAACACAGCGTTACCCATCGAGGGCAAGGGAGATTAGAACACAGCGTTACCCATCGAGGCTGGGGGAAACTGGAACCCAGCGTTATCCATCGAGGCTGGGGGAGACTGGAACACAGCGTTACTCATCGAGGCTGGGGGAGACTGGAACACAGCGTTACCCATCGAGGCTGAGAGAGACTAGAACACAGCGTTACCCATCGAGGCTGGAGGAGACTGGATCACAGCGTTACCCATCGAGGCTGGGGGAGACGGGATCACAGCGTTACCTATCGAGGCTGGGGAAGACCGGATCACAGCGTTATCCATTGAGGCTGGTGGAGACTGGGACACAGCGTTACCTATCGAGGCTGGGGGAGACTGGAACATAGCGTTACCCATCGAGGGCGGGGACACTAGAACACAGCGTTACCCATCGAGGCTGGGGGAGACTGGAACCCAGCGTTATCCATCGAGGCTGGGGGAGACTGGAACACAGCGTTACTTATCGAGGCTGGGGGAGACTGGAACACAGCATTACCCATCGAGGCTGGGAGAGACTAGAACACAGTGTTACCCATCGCGGCTGGGGGAGACTGGATCACAGCGTTACCAATCGAGGCTGGGGGAGACTGGATCACAGCGTTACCCATAGAGGCTGGGTGAGACTGGAGCACAGCGTCAGCCATCGAGGCTAGGGGAGACTGGAACACAGCGTTACTCATCGAGGCTGGGGGAGACTGGAACACAGCGTTATCCATCGAGGCTGGGGGAGACTGGAAATCAGCGTTACTCATCGAGGCTGGAAGAGACTGGATCACAGCGTTACCCATCGAGGCTGGGGGAGACGGGATCACAGCGTTACCCATAGAGGCTGGGGGAGACTGGAACACAGCGTTATCCATTGAAGCTGGAGGAGACTGGAACACAGCGTTATCCATTGAGGGTGGGGGAGACTGGAACACAGCGTTATCCATTGAGGGTGGGGGAGACTGGAACACAGCGTTACCTATCGAGGCTGGGGGAGACTGGAACACAGCGTTACTCATCGAGGCTGGAGGAGACTGGAACACAGCGTTACATATCGAGGCTGGGAGAGACTGGAACACAGCGTTACTCATCGAGGCTGGGGGAGACTGGAACACAGCGTTATCCATCGAGGCTGGGGGAGACTGGAACACAGCGTTACTCATCGAGGCTGGGGGAGACTGGAACACAGCGTTACCCATCGAGGCTGGGAGAGACTAGAACACAGTGTTACCCATCGATGCTTGGGGAGACTGGATCACAGCGTTACCAATCGAGGCTGGGGGAGACTGGATCACAGCGTTACCCATAGAGGCTGGGGGAGACTGGAGCACAGCGTTACTCATCGAGGCTGGGGGAGACTGGAACCCAGCGTTATCCATCGAGGATGGGGGAGACTGGAACACAGCGTTACTCATCGAGGCTGGGGGAGACTGGTACACAGCGTTATCCATCGAGGCTAGGGGAGACTGGAACACAGCGTTACTCATCGAGGCTGGGGGAGACTGGAACACAGCGTTACCCGTCGAGGCTGGGAGAGACTAGAACACAGTGTTACCCATCGAGGCTGGGGGAGACTGGAACACAGCGTTACCCATAGAGGCTGGGGGAGACTGGAACACAGCGTTATCTATTGAAGCTGGAGGAGACTGGAACACAGCGTTATCCATTGAGGTTGGGGGAGACTGGAACACAGCGTTATCCATTGAGGGTGGGGGAGACTGGAACACAGCGTTACCTATCGAGGCTGGGGGAGACTGGAACACAGCGTTACTCATCGAGGCTGGAGGAGACTGGAACACAGCGTTACTCATCGAGGCTGGAGGAGACTGGAACACAGCGTTACTCATCGAGGCTGGAGGAGACTGGAACACAGCGTTACATATCGAGGCTGGGAGAGACTAGAACACAGCGTTATCCATCGAGGCTATGGGAGACTGGAACACAGCGTTACTCATCGAGGCTGGGGGAGACTGGAACCCAGCGTTATCCATCGAGGCTGGGGGAGACTGGAACACAGCGTTACTCATCGAGGCTGGGGGAGACTGGAACACAGCGTTATCCATCGAGGCTGGGGGAGACTGGAACACAGCGTTACTCATCGAGGCTGGGGGAGACTGGAACACAGCGTTACCCATCGAGGCTGGGAGAGACTAGAACACAGTGTTACCCATCGAGGCTGGGGGAGACTGGATCACAGCGTTACCAATCGAGGCTGGGGGAGACTGGATCACAGCGTTACCCATAGAGGCTGGGGGAGACTGGAGCACAGCGTTACTCATCGAGGCTGGGGGAGACTGGAACCCAGCGTTATCCATCGAGGCTGGAGGAGACTGGAACACAGCGTTACTCATCGAGGCTAGGGGAGACTGGAACACAGTGTCAACCATCGAGGCTGGGGGAGACTGGAACACAGCGTTATCCATCGAGGCTGGGGGAGACTGGAACACATCGTTATCCATCGAGGCTGGGGGAGACTAGAACACAGCGTTACCCATCAAGGCTGGGGGATACTGGAATACAGCGTTACCCATCGAGGCTGGGGGAGACTGGAACATAGCGTTACCCATCGAGGCCGGGGGAGACTAGAACACAACGTTACTCATCGAGGCTGGGGGAGACTGGAACACATTGTTACCCATCGAGGCTGGGGGAGACTGGAATACAGCGTTACCCATCGAGGCTGGGGGAGACTGGAATACAGCGTTACCCATCGAGGCTGGGGGAGACTGGAACACAGCGTTACCCATCGAGGCTAGAGGAGACTGTAACACAGCGTTACCCATCGAGGCTGGGGGAGACTGGAACACAGCGTCACCCTTCGAGGCCGGGGGAGACTAGAACACAGCGTTACCCATCGAGGCCGGAAGAGACTAGAACACAGCGTTACCCATCGAGGCTGGGGGAGACTGGAACACAGCGTTACCAATCGAGGCTGGGGGAGACTGGAACACAGAGTTACCCATCGAGGCTGGAGGAGACTGGAACACAGAGTTACCCATCGAGGCTGGGGGAGACTGGAACACAGAGTTACCTATCGAGGCTGGGGGAGACTGGAATACAGTGTTACCCATCGAGGCTGGGGTAGACTGGAACACTGTGTTACCCATCGAGGCTGGGGGAGACTGGAGTACAGCGTCAGCCATCGAGGCTGGGGGAGTCTGGAGCACAGCGTCAGCCATCGAGGCTGAGGGAGACTGGAGCACAGCGTCAGCCATCGAGGCTGGGTGGGGGAGACTGGAGCACAGCGTGATCCATTGAGGGTGGGGGAGACTGGAGCACAGCGTCAGCCATCGAGGCTGGGTGGGGGAGACTGGAACACAGCGTTACCTATCGAGGCTGGGGGAGACTGGAACACAGCGTTACTCATCGAGGCTGGAGGAGACTGGAACAGAGCGTTACTCATCGAGGCTGGAGGAGACTGGAACACAGCGTTACTCATCGAGGCTGGAGGAGACTGGAACACAGCGTTACATATCGAGGCTGAGAGAGACTAGAACACAGCGTTATCCATCGAGGCTATGGGAGACTCGAACACAGCGTTACTCATCGAGGCTGGGGGAGACTGGAACCCAGCGTTATCCATCGAGGCTGGGGGAGACTGGAACACAGCATTACTCATCGAGGCTGGGGGAGACTGGAACACAGCGTTATACATCGAGGCTGGGGGAGACTGGAACACAGCGTTACTCATCGAGGCTGGGGGAGACTGGAACACAGCGTTACCCATCGAGGCTGGGAGAGACTAGAACACAGTGTTACCCATCGAGGCTGGGGGAGACTGGATCACAGCGTTACCAATCGAGGCTGGGGGAGACTGGATCACAGCGTTACCCATAGAGGCTGGGGGAGACTGGAGCACAGCGTTACTCATCGAGGCTGGGGGAGACTGGAACCCAGCGTTATCCATCGAGGCTGGAGGAGACTGGAACACAGCGTTACTCATCGAGGCTGGGGGAGACTGGAACACAGCGTTATCCATCGAGGCTGGGGGAGACTGGAACACAGCGTTATCCATCGAGGCTGGGGGAGACTGGAACACAGCGTTACTCATCGAGGCTGGGGGAGACTGGATCACAGCGTTACCAATCGAGGCTGGGGGAGACTGGATCACAGCGTTACCCATAGAGGCTGGGGGAGACTGGAACACAGCGTCAGCCATCGAGGCTAGGGGAGACTGGAACACAGTGTCAACCATCGAGGCTGGGGGAGACTGGAACACAGCGTTATCCATCGAGGCTGGGGGAGACTGGAACACATCGTTATCCATCGAGGCTGGGGGAGACTAGAACACAGCGTTACCCATCAAGGCTGGGGGACACTGGAATACAGCGTTACCCATCGAGGCTGGGGGACACTGGAACATAGCGTTACCCATCGAGGCCGGGGGAGACTAGAACACAACGTTACTCATCGAGGCTGGGGGAGACGGGATCACAGCGTTACCTATCGAGGCTGGGGAAGACCGGATCACAGCGTTATCCATTGAGGCTGGTGGAGACTGGGACACAGCGTTACCTATCGAGGCTGGGGGAGACTGGAACATAGCGTTACCCATCGAGGGCGGGGACACTAGAACACAGCGTTACCCATCGAGGCTGGGGGAGCCTGGAACCCAGCGTTATCCATCGAGGCTGGGGGAGACTGGAACACAGCGTTACTTATCGAGGCTGGGGGAGACTGGAACACAGCATTACCCATCGAGGCTGGGAGAGACTAGAACACAGTGTTACCCATCGCGGCTGGGGGAGACTGGATCACAGCGTTACCAATCGAGGCTGGGGGAGACTGGATCACAGCGTTACCCATAGAGGCTGGGTGAGACTGGAGCACAGCGTCAGCCATCGAGGCTAGGGGAGACTGGAACACAGCGTTACTCATCGAGGCTGGGGGAGACTGGAACACAGCGTTATCCATCGAGGCTGGGGGAGACTGGAAATCAGCGTTACTCATCGAGGCTGGAAGAGACTGGATCACAGCGTTACCCATCGAGGCTGGGGGAGACGGGATCACAGCGTTACCCATAGAGGCTGGGGGAGACTGGAACACAGCGTTATCCATTGAAGCTGGAGGAGACTGGAACACAGCGTTATCCATTGAGGGTGGGGGAGACTGGAACACAGCGTTATCCATTGAGGGTGGGGGAGACTGGAACACAGCGTTACCTATCGAGGCTGGGGGAGACTGGAACACAGCGTTACTCATCGAGGCTGGAGAAGACTGGAACACAGCGTTACATATCGAGGCTGGGAGAGACTGGAACACAGCGTTACTCATCGAGGCTGGGGGAGACTGGAACACAGCGTTATCCATCGAGGCTGGGGGAGACTGGAACACAGTGTTACTCATCGAGGCTGGGGGAGACTGGAACACAGCGTTACCCATCGAGGCTGGGAGAGACTAGAACACAGTGTTACCCATCGATGCTGGGGGAGACTGGATCACAGCGTTACCAATCGAGGCTGGGGGAGACTGGATCACAGCGTTACCCATAGAGGCTGGGGGAGACTGGAGCACAGCGTTACTCATCGAGGCTGGGGGAGACTGGAACCCAGCGTTATCCATCGAGGATGGGGGAGACTGGAACACAGCGTTACTCATCGAGGCTGGGGGAGACTGGTACACAGCGTTATCCATCGAGGCTGGGGGAGACTGGAACACAGCGTTACTCATCGAGGCTGGGGGAGACTGGAACACAGCGTTACCCGTCGAGGCTGGGAGAGACTAGAACACAGTGTTACCCATCGAGGCTGGGGGAGACTGGAACACAGCGTTACCCATAGAGGCTGGGGGAGACTGGAACACAGCGTTATCTATTGAAGCTGGAGGAGACTGGAACACAGCGTTATCCATTGAGGGTGGGGGAGACTGGAACACAGCGTTATCCATTGAGGGTGGGGGAGACTGGAACACAGCGTTACCTATCGAGGCTGGGGGAGACTGGAACACAGCGTTACTCATCGAGGCTGGAGGAGACTGGAACACAGCGTTACTCATCGAGGCTGGAGGAGACTGGAACACAGCGTTACTCATCGAGGCTGGAGGAGACTGGAACACAGCGTTACATATCGAGGCTGGGAGAGACTAGAACACAGCGTTATCCATCGAGGCTATGGGAGACTGGAACACAGCGTTACTCATCGAGGCTGGGGGAGACTGGAACCCAGCGTTATCCATCGAGGCTGGGGGAGACTGGAACACAGCGTTACTCATCGAGGCTGGGGGAGACTGGAACACAGCGTTATCCATCGAGGCTGGGGGAGACTGGAACACAGCGTTACTCATCGAGGCTGGGGGAGACTGGAACACAGCGTTACCCATCGAGGCTGGGAGAGACTAGAACACAGTGTTACCCATCGAGGCTGGGGGAGACTGGATCACAGCGTTACCAATCGAGGCTGGGGGAGACTGGATCACAGCGTTACCCATAGAGGCTGGGGGAGACTGGAGCACAGCGTTACTCATCGAGGCTGGGGGAGACTGGAACCCAGCGTTATCCATCGAGGCTGGAGGAGACTGGAACACAGCGTTACTCATCGAGGCTAGGGGAGACTGGAACACAGTGTCAACCATCGAGGCTGGGGGAGACTGGAACACAGCGTTATCCATCGAGGCTGGGGGAGACTGGAACACATCGTTATCCATCGAGGCTGGGGGAGACTAGAACACAGCGTTACCCATCAAGGCTGGGGGATACTGGAATACAGCGTTACCCATCGAGGCTGGGGGAGACTGGAACATAGCGTTACCCATCGAGGCCGGGGGAGACTAGAACACAACGTTACTCATCGAGGCTGGGGGAGACTGGAACACATTGTTACCCATCGAGGCTGGGGGAGACTGGAATACAGCGTTACCCATCGAGGCTGGGGGAGACTGGAATACAGCGTTACCCATCGAGGCTGGGGGAGACTGGAACACAGCGTTACCCATCGAGGCTAGAGGAGACTGTAACACAGCGTTACCCATCGAGGCTGGGGGAGACTGGAACACAGCGTCACCCTTCGAGGCCGGGGGAGACTAGAACACAGCGTTACCCATCGAGGCCGGAAGAGACTAGAACACAGCGTTACCCATCGAGGCTGGGGGAGACTGGAACACAGCGTTACCAATCGAGGCTGGGGGAGACTGGAACACAGAGTTACCCATCGAGGCTGGAGGAGACTGGAACACAGAGTTACCCATCGAGGCTGGGGGAGACTGGAACACAGAGTTACCTATCGAGGCTGGGGGAGACTGGAATACAGTGTTACCCATCGAGGCTGGGGTAGACTGGAACACTGTGTTACCCATCGAGGCTGGGGGAGACTGGAGTACAGCGTCAGCCATCGAGGCTGGGGGAGTCTGGAGCACAGCGTCAGCCATCGAAGCTGGGGGAGACTGGAGCACAGCGTCAGCCATCGAGGCTGAGGGAGACTGGAGCACAGCGTCAGCCATCGAGGCTGGGTGGGGGAGACTGGAGCACAGCGTGATCCATTGAGGGTGGGGGAGACTGGAACATAGCGTTATCCATTGAGGGTGGGGGAGACTGGAACACAGCGTTACCTA
This sequence comes from Caprella mutica, assembly GCA_947561585.1. Taxonomy (NCBI): domain Eukaryota; kingdom Metazoa; phylum Arthropoda; class Malacostraca; order Amphipoda; family Caprellidae; genus Caprella; species Caprella mutica. The sequence continues at coordinate 77,592 of CANNZV010002322.1, read as the reverse complement.
TCGAGGCTGGGGGAGACTGGAACACAGCGTTACTCATCGAGGCTGGAGGAGACTGGAACACAGCGTTACTCATCGAGGCTGGAGGAGACTGGAACACAGCGATACTCATCGAGGCTGGAGGAGACTGGAACACAGCGTTACATATCGAGGCTGAGAGAGACTAGAACACAGCGTTATCCATCGAGGCTATGGGAGACTCGAACACAGCGTTACTCATCGAGGCTGGGGGAGACTGGAACCCAGCGTTATCCATCGAGGCTGGGGGAGACTGGAACACAGCATTACTCATCGAGGCTGGGGGAGACTGGAACACAGCGTTATACATCGAGGCTGGGGGAGACTGGAACACAGCGTTACTCATCGAGGCTGGGGGAGACTGGAACACAGCGTTACCCATCGAGGCTGGGAGAGACTAGAACACAGTGTTACCCATCGAGGCTGGGGGAGACTGGATCACAGCGTTACCAATCGAGGCTGGGGGAGACTGGATCACAGCGTTACCCATAGAGGCTGGGGGAGACTGGAGCACAGCGTTACTCATCGAGGCTGGGGGAGACTGGAACCCAGCGTTATCCATCGAGGCTGGAGGAGACTGGAACACAGCGTTACTCATCGAGGCTGGGGGAGACTGGAACACAGCGTTATCCATCGAGGCTGGGGGAGACTGGAACACAGCGTTGTCCATCGAGGCTGGGGGAGACTGGAACACAGCGTTACTCATCGAGGCTGGGGGAGACTGGATCACAGCGTTACCAATCGAGGCTGGGGGAGACTGGATCACAGCGTTACCCATAGAGGCTGGGGGAGACTGGAACACAGCGTCAGCCATCGAGGCTAGGGGAGACTGGAACACAGTGTCAACCATCGAGGCTGGGGGAGACTGGAACACAGCGTTATCCATCGAGGCTGGGGGAGACTGGAACACATCGTTATCCATCGAGGCTGGGGGAGACTAGAACACAGCGTTACCCATCAAGGCTGGGGGACACTGGAATACAGCGTTACCCATCGAGGCTGGGGGAGACTGGAACATAGCGTTACCCATCGAGGCCGGGGGAGACTAGAACACAACGTTACTCATCGAGGCTGGGGGAGACTGGAACACATTGTTACCCATCGAGGCTGGGGGAGACTGGAATACAGCGTTACCCATCGAGGCTGGGGGAGACTGGAATACAGCGTTACCCATCGAGGCTGGGGGAGACTGGAACACAGCGTTACCCATCGAGGCTAGAGGAGACTGTAACACAGCGTTACCCATCGAGGCTGGGGGAGACTGGAACACAGCGATACCCTTCGAGGCCGGGGGAGACTAGAACACAGCGTTACCCATCGAGGCCGGAAGAGACTAGAACACAGCGTTACCCATCGAGGCTGGGGGAGACTGGAACACAGCGTTACCAATCGAGGCTGGGGGCGACTGGAACACAGAGTTACCCATCGAGGCTGGGGGAGACTGGAACACAGAGTTACCCATCGAGGCTGGGGGAGACTGGAACACAGAGTTACCCATCGAGGCTGGGGGAGACTGGAATACAGTGTTACCCATCGAGGCTGGGGTAGACTGGAACACAGTGTTACCCATCAAGGCTGGGGGAGACTGGAGTACAGCGTCAGCCATCGAGGCTGGGGGAGTCTGGAGCACAGCGTCAGCCATCGAGGCTGGGGGAGACTGGAGCACAGCGTCAGCCATCGAGGCTGAGGGAGACTGGAGCACAGCGTCAGCCATCGAGGCTGGGTGGGGGAGACTGGAGCACAGCGTCAGCTATCGAGGCTGGGGGAGACTGGAACACAGCGTCAACCATCGAGGCTGGGGGAGACTAGAACACAGCGTTACCCATCAAGGCTGGGGGAGACTGGAACAAAGCGTTACTCATCGAGGCTGGAGGAGACTGGAACACAGCGTTACATATCGAGGCTGGGAGAGACTAGAACACAGCGTTATCCATCGAGGCTGGGGGAGACTGGAACACAGTGTTACTCATCGAGGCTGGGGGAGACTGGAACCCAGCGTTATCCATCGAGGCTGGGGGAGACTGGAACGCAGCGTTACTCATCTAGGCTGGGGGAGACTGGAACACAGTGTTACCCATCGAGGCTGGGGGAGACTGGAGCACAGCGTTACTCATCGAGGCTGGGGGAGACTGGAACACAGCGTTACCCATCGAGGCTGGGAGAGACTAGAACACAGTGTTACCCATCGAGGCTGGGGGAGACTGGATCACAGCGTTACCAATCGAGGCTGGGGGAGACTGGATCACAGCGTTACCCATCGAGGCTGTGGGAGACTGGAACACAGTGTTACCCATCGAGGCTGGCGTAGATTGGAACACAGTGTTACCCATCGAGGCTGGGGGAGACTGGAGCACAGCGTCAGCCATCGAGGCTGGAGGAGTCTGGAGCACAGCGTCAGCCATCGAGGCTGGGGGAGACTGGGGCACAGCGTCAGCCATCGAGGCTGGGGGAGACTGGAGCACAGCGTCAGCCATCGAGGCTGGGTGGGGGAGACTGGAGCACAGCGTCAGCCATCGAGGCTGGGGGAGACTGGAACACAGCGTCAACCATCGAGGCTGGGGGAGACTGGAACACAGCGTTACCCATCGAGGCTGGGGGAGACTGGAATACAGCGTTACCCATCGAGGCTGGGGGAGACTGGAATACAGCGTTACCCATCGAGGCTGGGGGAGACTGGAACACAGCGTTACCCATCAAGGCTAGGGGAGACTGTAACACAGCGTTACCCATCGAGGCTGGGGGAGACTGGAACACAGCGTTACTCTTAGAGACCGGGGGAGACTAGAACACAGCGTTACCCATCGAGGCCGGGAGAGACTAGAACACAGCGTTACCCATCGAGGCTGGGGGAGACTGGAACACAGCGTTACCAATCGAGGCTGGGGGAGACTGGAACACAGAGTTACCCATCGAGGCTGGGGGAGACTGGAACACAGAGTTACCCATCGAGGCTGGGGGAGACTGGAACACAGAGTTACCCATCGAGGCTGGGGGAGACTGGAACACAGTGTTACCCATCGAGGCTGGGGTAGACTGGAACACAGTGTTACCCATCGAGGCTGGGGGAGACTGGAGCACAGCGTCAGCCATCGAGGCTGGAGGAGTCTGGAGCACAGCGTCAGCCATCGAGGCTGGGGGAGACTGGAGCACAGCGTCAGCCATCGAGGCTGGGGGAGACTGGAGCACAGCGTCAGCCATCGAGGCTGGGTGGGGGAGACTGGAGCACAGCAACAGCCATCGAGGCTGGGGGAGACTGGAACACAACGTCAACCATCGAGGCTGGGGGAGACTGGAACACAGCGTTATCCATCGAGACTGGGGGAGACTGGAACACATCGTTATCCATCGAGGCTGGGGGAGACTAGAACACAGCGTTACCCATCAAGGCTGGGGGAGACTGGAATACAGCGTTACCCATCGAGGCTGGGGGAGACTGGAACACAGCGTTACCCATCGAGGCTGGGGGAGACTGGAACATAGCGTTACCCATCGAGGCCGGGGGAGACTAGAACACAGCGTTACCCATCGAGGCTGGGGGAGACTGGAACACAGCGTTATCCATCGAGGCTAGGGGAGACTGGAACACAGCGTTACTCTTCGAGGCTGGGGGAGACTGGAACACAGCGTTACCCATCGAGGCTGGTAGAGACTAGAACACAGCGTTACCCATCGAGGCTGGGGGAGACTAGAATACAGCGTTAGCCATCGAGGCTGGGGGACACTGGAACACAGCGTTACCCATCGAGGCTGGGGGAGACTGGAACACAGCGTTACCCATAGAGGCTGGGGAGACTGGAACACAGCGTTATATATTGAAGCTGGAGGAGACTGGAACACAGCGTTATCCATTGAGGGTGGGGGAGACTGGAACACAGCGTTATCCATTGAGGGTGGGGGAGACTGGAACACAGCGTTACCTATCGAGGCTGGGGGAGACTGGAACACAGCGTTACTCATCGAGGCTGGAGGAGACTGGAACACAGCGTTACATATCGAGGCTGGGAGAGACTAGAACACAGCGTTATCCATCGAGGCTGGGGGAGACTGGAACACAGCGTTACTCATCGAGGCTGGGGGAGACTGGAACACAGCGTTCCCCTTCGAGGCTGGGAGAGACTAAAACACAGTGTTACCCATCGAGGCTGGGGTAGACTGGAACACAGTGTTACCCATCGAGGCTGGGGGAGACTGGAGCACAGCGTCAGCCATCGAGGCTGGGGGAGTCTGGAGCACAGCGTCAGCCATCGAGGCTGGGGGAGACTGGAGCACAGCGTCAGCCATCGAGGCTGGGGGAGACTAGAGCACAGCGTCAGCCATCGAGGCTGGGTGGGGGAGACTGGAGCACAGCGTCAGCCATCGAGGCTGGGGAAGACTGGAACACAGCGTCAACCATCGAGGCTGGGGGAGACTGGAACACAGCGTTATCCATCGAGACTGGGGGAGACTGGAACACATCGTTATCCTTCGAGGCTGGGGGAGACTAGAACACAGCGTTACCCATCAAGGCTGGGGGAGACTGGAATACAGCGTTACCCATCGAGGCTGGGGGAGACTGGAACACAGCGTTACCCATCGAGGCTGGGGGAGACTGGAACACAGCGTTACTCTTCGAGGCTGGGGGAGACTGGAACACAGCGTTACCCATCGAGGCTGGTAGAGACTAGAACACAGCGTTACCCATCGAGGCTGGGGGAGACTAGAATACAGCGTTAGCCATCGAGGCTGGGGGAGACTGGAACACAGCGTTACCCATCGAGGCTGGGGGAGACTGGAACACAGCGTTACCCATAGAGGCTGGGGGAGACTGGAACACAGCGTTATCCATTGAAGCTGGAGGAGACTGGAACACAGCGTTATCCATTGAGGGTGGGGGAGACTGGAACACAGCGTTATCCATTGAGGGTGGGGGAGACTGGAACACAGCGTTACCTATCGAGGCTGGGGGAGACTGGAACACAGCGTTACTCATCGAGGCTGGAGGAGACTGGAACACAGCGTTACATATCGAGGCTGGGAGAGACTAGAACACAGCGTTACCCATCGAGGCTGGGGGAAACTGGAATACAGCGTTACCCATCGAGGCTGGGGGAGATTGGAACACAGCGTTACCCATCGAGGCTGGGGGAGACTGAAACACAGCGTTACCCATCGAGGCTGGGGGAGACTGGAACACAGCGTTATCCATCGAGGCTGGGGGAGACTGGAACACATCGTTATCCATCGAGGCTGGGGGAGACTGGAACACAGCGTTACCCATCGAGGCTGGGGGAGACTGGAATACAGCTTTACCCATCGAGGCTGGGGGAGACTGGAATACAGCGTTACCCGTCGAGGCTGGGGGAGACTGGAACACAGCGTTACCCATCGAGGCTAGGGGAGACTGTAACATTGAGTTACCCATCGAGGCTGGGGGAGACTGGAACACAGCGTTACCCTTCGAGGCCGGGGGAGACTAGAACACAGCGTTACCCATCGAGGCCGGGAGAGATTAGAACACAGCGTTACCCATCGAGGCTGGAGGAGTCTGGAGCACAGCGTCAGCCATCGAGGCTGGGGGAGACTGGAGCACAGCGTCAGCCATCGAGGCTGGGGGAGACTGGAGCACAGCGTCAGCCATCGAGGCTGGGTGGGGGAGACTGAAGCACAGCGTCAGCCATCGAGGCTGGGGGAGACTGGAACACAACGTCAACCATCGAGGCTGGGGGAGACTGGAACACAGCGTTATCCATCGAGACTGGGGGAGACTGGAACACATCGTTATCCATCGAGGCTGGGGGAGACTAGAACACAGCGTTACCCATCAAGGCTGGGGGAGACTGGAATACAGCGTTACCCATCGAGGCTGGGGGAGACTGGAACACAGCGTTACCCATCGAGGCTGGGGGAGACTGGAACATAGCGTTACCCATCGAGGCCGGGGGAGACTAGAACACAGCGTTACCCATCGAGGCTGGGGGAGACTGGAACACAGCGTTATCCATCGAGGCTAGGGGAGACTGGAACACAGCGTTACTCTTCGAGGCTGGGGGAGACTGGAACACAGCGTTACCCATCGAGGCTGGTAGAGACTAGAACACAGCGTTACCCATCGAGGCTGGGGGAGACTAGAATACAGCGTTAGCCATCGAGGCTGGGGGACACTGGAACACAGCGTTACCCATCGAGGCTGGGGGAGACTGGAACACAGCGTTACCCATAGAGGCTGGGGAGACTGGAACACAGCGTTATATATTGAAGCTGGAGGAGACTGGAACACAGCGTTATCCATTGAGGGTGGGGGAGACTGGAACACAGCGTTATCCATTGAGGGTGGGGGAGACTGGAACACAGCGTTACCTATCGAGGCTGGGGGAGACTGGAACACAGCGTTACTCATCGAGGCTGGAGGAGACTGGAACACAGCGTTACATATCGAGGCTGGGAGAGACTAGAACACAGCGTTATCCATCGAGGCTGGGGGAGACTGGAACACAGCGTTACTCATCGAGGCTGGGGGAGACTGGAACACAGCGTTCCCCTTCGAGGCTGGGAGAGACTAAAACACAGTGTTACCCATCGAGGCTGGGGTAGACTGGAACACAGTGTTACCCATCGAGGCTGGGGGAGACTGGAGCACAGCGTCAGCCATCGAGGCTGGGGGAGTCTGGAGCACAGCGTCAGCCATCGAGGCTGGGGGAGACTGGAGCACAGCGTCAGCCATCGAGGCTGGGGGAGACTAGAGCACAGCGTCAGCCATCGAGGCTGGGTGGGGGAGACTGGAGCACAGCGTCAGCCATCGAGGCTGGGGAAGACTGGAACACAGCGTCAACCATCGAGGCTGGGGGAGACTGGAACACAGCGTTATCCATCGAGACTGGGGGAGACTGGAACACATCGTTATCCTTCGAGGCTGGGGGAGACTAGAACACAGCGTTACCCATCAAGGCTGGGGGAGACTGGAATACAGCGTTACCCATCGAGGCTGGGGGAGACTGGAACACAGCGTTACCCATCGAGGCTGGGGAAGACTGGAACACAGCGTTACTCTTCGAGGCTGGGGGAGACTGGAACACAGCGTTACCCATCGAGGCTGGTAGAGACTAGAACACAGCGTTACCCATCGAGGCTGGGGGAGACTAGAATACAGCGTTAGCCATCGAGGCTGGGGGAGACTGGAACACAGCGTTACCCATCGAGGCTGGGGGAGACTGGAACACAGCGTTACCCATAGAGGCTGGGGGAGACTGGAACACAGCGTTATCCATTGAAGCTGGAGGAGACTGGAACACAGCGTTATCCATTGAGGGTGGGGGAGACTGGAACACAGCGTTATCCATTGAGGGTGGGGGAGACTGGAACACAGCGTTACCTATCGAGGCTTGGGGAGACTGGAACACAGCGTTACTCATCGAGGCTGGAGGAGACTGGAACACAGCGTTACATATCGAGGCTGGGAGAGACTAGAACACAGCGTTACCCATCGAGGCTGGGGGAAACTGGAATACAGCGTTACCCATCGAGGCTGGGGGAGATTGGAACACAGCGTTACCCATCGAGGCTGGGGGAGACTGAAACACAGCGTTACCCATCGAGGCTGGGGGAGACTGGAACACAGCGTTATCCATCGAGGCTGGGGGAGACTGGAACACATCGTTATCCATCGAGGCTGGGGGAGACTGGAACACAGCGTTACCCATCGAGGCTGGGGGAGACTGGAATACAGCTTTACCCATCGAGGCTGGGGGAGACTGGAATACAGCGTTACCCGTCGAGGCTGGGGGAGACTGGAACACAGCGTTACCCATCGAGGCTAGGGGAGACTGTAACATTGCGTTACCCATCGAGGCTGGGGGAGACTGGAACACAGCGTTACCCTTCGAGGCCGGGGGAGACTAGAACACAGCGTTACCCATCGAGGCCGGGAGAGATTAGAACACAGCGTTACCCATCGAGGCTGGGGGAGACTGGAACACAGCGTTACCCATCGAGGCTGGGGGAGACTGGAACACAGAGTTACCCATCGAGGCTGGGGGAGACTGGAACACAGAGTTACCCATCGAGGATGGGGGAGACTTGAACACAGAGTTACCCATCGAGGCTGGGGGAGACTGGAACACAGTGTTACCCATCGAGGCTGGGGTAGACTGGAACATAGTGTTACCCATCGAGCCTGGGGGAGACTGGAGCACAGCGTCAGCCATCGAGGCTGGGGGAGTCTGGAGCACAACGTCAGCCATCGAGGCTGGGGGAGACTGGAGCACAGCGTCAGCCATCGAGGCTGGGGGAGACTGGAGCACAGCGTCAGCCATCGAGGCTGAGTGGGGGAGACTGGAGCACAGCGTCAGCCATCGAGGCTGGGGGAGACTGGAACACAGCGTCAACCATCGAGGCTGGGGGAGACTGGAACACAGCGTTATCCATCGAGACTGGGGGAGACTGGAACACATCGTTATCCATCGAGGCTGGGGGAGACTAGAACACAGCGTTACCCATCAAGGCTGGGGGAGACTGGAACACAGCGTCAACCATCGAGGCTGGGGGAGACTGGAACACAGCGTTATCCATCGAGACTGGGGGAGACTGGAACACATCGTTTTCCATCGAGGCTGGGGGAGACTAGAACACAGCGTTACCCATCAAGGCTGGGGGAGACTGGAGCACAGTGTTACCCATCGAGGCTGGAGGAGAATGGAGCACAGCGTTACCCATGCCATTGTCAGTGCAAACTCCATTTATATGGTCAGTGAACTGGATCATAACACTTCTGAGCTCAGTCCTATCTATTCTTCGAATGGCCTGGGCTTCTGTCCAGGAAGCTGTCTTTACAAGCTTGTCAGCCAAACATACGGAGTAGTCGTAATATGACTTCCATAAAGATTTGGCCTTTGCGGTAGTAGAGGACAGTGTTGTCGCATCATTTATATCCAGAGAATCGGTGCTCAAGATGCACCTCAGAGATGCCTCAAATTCCTCGTACACCTCACGAGCTTCTCTCAATGTACCGAATGCTCTTCGTTTCTCTGGAAGAGAGCAATACATGTTGACAGTATGTTTATCTTCTACCTCATTCCATTGAAGCCATCTGAAATTATTAAATAAAAATTCAGTCCATAGCGCTGTTTCAATTCGGAGAAGCAATTCCGAAACAGTAAATAAAAATTCAGTCCATAGCGCTGTTTTGGAATTGCTTCACCGAATTGAAACAGCGCTATGGACTGAATTTTTATTTAGTAATTTCAGGTAATTTGGCGTAGAGAAATAAATCTTAGTAGTCGAGAGACACAAACAAACTATCGAATTTTCCCAAACATATTTATATAGATATTAGATAGGTATATGTGAACTGAAAATATTGGAACTTGAGTGAACAGAGTTATAAACAAAAGCTAAAACAGGTGTAATAATTCACCGCACGCACACACACATACACAAACAATAACGCCAAACTAACTTAATTAACCGCTCGAACAATGTGGTGCACCACAGAATAAATTACTCACATGAACGAGATTTATAAGAACTGACAAATAAAGAAAACGGAAAGTATTGAAACTATATCTAAAATTATAGAAATATAAATACAAGGGACTAGAAGAGGCAGTCAGAAAGAAAAGAGGCTCATGAACAAAGTCACTTACCACCGTCGGTGACAAGATCATGGATGCTGAACAGGTACTCTGTGAATGCAGTCACTTACCAAAGAATATGACGAAATGGGACACAAGCACCGGTGGTTGCACTCACGGATGGAAGAGGAAAATGAAGAGGTGATAGCAAATGAAGCATATGAGCCTACCTAACACAAAATCTAGAACCTCGCAGTTGAAGAGCACAACCTTAGCGTTATCCTCTAAAACTGCAAGTAGCGTTAAAAAAATGATAAACATAATAAATCAAACATCAAACACATTTACCAAATTCAATAAACAACCTTCCTAATTCGAAATAATAAATCTGTAAAATTATTTGGTCATCCTACGTGCTATTGCTCCAAATTGTACTTAATGGTGAATCGCCTTTTGGGGGGCGATTCTATCGCTGCTTTCCAGCACAGACACTATACAAAAAGCCAATATTTATTGTAATAAAAAATATATAGTTGGATTATTAATTCTGTAGTCTATTATATTAATTGTCAAATTAATAAACTACAATTAAATATATACTTCTTGAAAAGTATATATTTGAACTAGATGTAAATAGATGAACATTTTCAATAATAACTGGCAAATAAAATAATAAATTCGTGATATGTTTAACTTTAGAGCAGAAATAAACTGAATTAATTCGTAGCTTCTTAGACTAAATTGCTACATTTTGCAATTAATTAGATTTGCCATTATTTTTTGAACTTTGTATCATATCTTAATTCTATGCAAATTTACGAAGGTGCAGTCTTAAAATATGAACGACCAATATCGACACATGCAGAAATCAAAGCTAAAAATAAGACTGTATTATTGAGTAAGTCTGTTGATAAAATGTGTCTTCTATTGATAAATGGTTTGTTTTATCGAAATTATAATTTAATAGCCCAAAATATTATTATTTTATTCGGCGGGGAAAAGACTGGCGGGGAATAGTCTAGGCGGGGAAAAGTCCTGGCGCGGAAAAGTCCGGCAGGAATGATCCGGCGGGGAAAAGTCATGGTGTCCAAGACCACATTACACAAATGCAGCTCTAGAATTGAAGGAAAAGTTTCGAGGTCGAGTGATTAGCAGAAATACGGAAATAAAATTCCTGGTCAGCACATGCACAGTCCAGATATCAACTCTTTGGACTTTCGCATATGGGCTGCTGCACAAACTCGAGTTTATAAGTTTATATATAAAAAAACAGATACCAATGAGTTTGTATTACAATGTGCTCAAATCTGCGCTCAAAAATGTAACAATAAGACTCTCAAGAAAGTATGCAAGAATGTTCTGAAGCGTGCATCGTTCTGTCTTCACATCGGAGGGGGTCATTTCAGGAGATGTGCCTCGAATTACATAAGACAATAAATGTTTAATAATAATAAAAATCCTTTCTTTTCCTCCAAAGTGATGCATCTATAATGGTATTTGACTTATTTTTAAGTGCTTCTAATTCGCAATTAAAAAGTTACGTTATCTGATGAAACACAGAGTAGCAGTATGGTTTTGATTATTTTTGCTGCAGCCAATGATTCAATATTGTGATTAAGTTAATAACTATCAGCTTATTAGACTTGATATACAGCTTATGGACTATACATACAATACATCAGAAACGACATTTTTAAATTGCGAATTAGAAGCACTTCTAATGCATCAACTGTCATCATAGATACACCACGTTGATGGAAAAGAAAATATTATTATTAAACATTTATTGTCCTATATATATGGCTCTATCATATGAACCTCATCACCTGTGGTCCTACAGAAGTTTTTGAAAATAACCTCCTCCAGCCTGAAGACAGAACGAAGCAAACTTCGAAACATTCTTTCAAATTTCTTAGGGGTCTCCGGGTTATACCTAGTTTTATACAAGGTTATACCTTGTATAGGAGACACAATGGAATATTCTTTTTCATATATAAACTCGAGTTTGTACAGCAGCCAAGAAGTGAAAATCCAAAGGGTTGAGATATTAATTGTGTGCTGGCCAGGAATTTTCCGTTCTTCTGCTAATGAATCGACCGCTAACCTTTTCATTGAGAAATTCTAGAACTGTTTTTGTTCAATGTAGTGGAGCGCCATCTTGCATCCACCAAAGTGAAGAGCGAGTTGCAGAATGGTGCAGTGTGGGCCAAATAAGGGGTGCTATAGTTTGGTATGCGATCTATGAGGTTAAAGGTCCTCTCCAGGCTCCGGGGAAAAAATGAGTTTATAACATAATATTATAGAACTAAGGTCTACGATCATTATTCTGCAAACCGCACACAATTCGGTTCAGTATATATATTATAATTTATTTTGAAAGTTTTTTAATACACTGTGAGCAACAATTGAGCGAATCACCAATCTGATGCCCAAGAAGAAGATTGTACACTCTTTGTTTTGATTACAAATTTGAATTTTATAAATAAACCATGCGTTTTCGGCCTTATTTTAGATATTAATTGTTTCCTAAAGTATATAAACGTTTCTATTATAAGTTTATCCTATTTTATATCTTTACTCGAATATTAATTGGATTTATTAAACCTAATACCTAGTTAACAATCAAAACAAATGGTGTACATTCTTTTTCTTCAGGCTGAAAATTTCTTAAATTAGTAAGTCGGAAGTAAAATAGGTTTTGTAGAGTTTTGATTATAAAAATCTTTAAAAGCATATAAAATTAAAAATATTGATAGAACTCTTTATTTTCTAGTTCTATAGGTTCTTTGCCTAAGGTAACTTGCAGAAGTATACTACAAGTTTCTTTAGTCTTAGGGCCTGAAGAAGCCTTATGGTTGAACAATTTAATAATTGAGATAAGAGAGTAGATAAATGGGGATACTAAAACACTTGTAAGAAACGAAACATTCACTATTCAATACTGTCGATAAAATTTAGTACAACAAATTTTGAGCCTAAGTAAGAGTTGAGACGAGGGAATTTCTCACGAGAGAACTTGGTCACATCTAGGAATCCGATTTCACACTCCTCTTCTAGTTAGGTGATAGATCCTTATATACCTTAACTACTCTCCAACCTTCTAGGTACAAGGTTAGGGTACGTCAAGGTTTTGAGCTAACTTTGGCGTTTCATTGTGTTAGTACGGATACCACTAATTGCTTTGTTGTTCTAGCGAAAATTCTTGCAGGTAATTAGATGAATTCTTGCAGGTAATTAGAGGTTTCATTGTGTTAGCAACTAATTACTACTAATTGTCTTGTTTTTCTCGCCTAAACTCTAGCAGGTAATTAGACACTCGCTATCATAAAAACATTTTGTTAACATAGTATAATATTACTGGTATTACTGGTAGTGAAAGTATTATCTACGTGAAGTTCTACTATCTACTTTAAAGCTGAAGCTTGGTGAAGCTTGGTTGTTACACATTCCCCGCGAAAAATGAAAAAAAAAATAAGCGTTAAGCATAATCTTATTATTTTTTTTATTATCTAAATTATTCCAATATAATTTTCAATGATGTCCTCATCATGTTTACTAGCGATGCGATAAATACCAGTTAGTTGCAACATCTAAGTTATAAACTCCTTAAACAACAATGTTTATACTCTTGATTCAAATTGCATAGTAATAGAAAATATGTGTTGTATTCGTGTGTGTTGATGTTCTGTCTTCCATGGTCCTTGCGGATGAGCTGCTGGGCTTCTGAGGACTAGTGGAAGGTCACGTCCTTGCAAGGTAGGTCACGTCCTTGCCTTCTGCTGAGTTCCTCCCAACCAGTTATGTCATTGCGATTGGTTACGCGTGTTGTAGTTCGGAGATCGAAAGGTTTACTCAGGAACGTGTGTATGTGTGTATGGAATGAACAAATTAATTAATACATTACATAACTTAATCAATTAGTTTAGCTATTTGTGATTGACCTTTAAACTTAGCCTTGGACGAAGAAGGTGTGAGTTAATCACCAACCATTGTCTTCAACGTGGTTCTATGAATAAAGTTATGCAATACACAAATAACTAAACATGTATTTCATATTTAACCATTTCACATATTATATTCATTATTACAATAGCTATATGTATATTCAAGAGTTTTGCACATTATATATTTAGCATCAATATTCTTAACCTTATTTAATACTACTTGGTTAGTTCAAACAATCATGATTATATATAAAGCGTAAAGGATATAGCATAATATAGTATCCTTAATATTATTATGTCAACCTTAAGTCTTGGTCAGAACCTGTTTAGTAGTTATTATAAGCTTTCAATGGAATTTCAGTTACACTAATTTGGGAGTCAGAGAGTGAAGGGTATAACTTAGTTTTGGTGTTGGTCCCTATTGTCCTTGACGATTGTTTTGACCTATTAGAGTCTCGTGGCCTATTTCTAGTACGGTTCCTTATTGTCCTTACCGATTTCTTCACTTTCTTACTTCCTGCTGTTAGTCTCTTACCTACTGAAGATCTGACTGAGCTGGCACTGTTTAAACTTTTCAATGATATATTGTCTACGTCATTCCTAATCTTTCCCAATTTGTGTCTCAATCAACGGAAACTGTTTCTCAATGGCAAGGTTAGTGAGTCTCTAGACGAAAATGTCTTCCCTGTTTCTAAGTCCCTGTCCTGAACTCCTTTCCTTTCTCTATATTTCAGGAAATAAAGAATCAATACCAATAACAAATTTATGATTACCAATACTAATAAACTTCCTTGTGTTACTATCGAATAAGTATTTCACTATTTAACCTTTATAGATATAATATCCTTAACCAATTTCACAAATATTCCGTTTCATCTCGGTTTTCTGTTCATTTTCATCACAAAATATCAAATTTGGCTCCAACACATTGTTACCGAACTAGATCTAGAACCAACGATAATTTAAATTTGCCTCAGATTCACAAAACTGTCTCACAAAATCAATTTTTTTACAATTCGGTAAGGATCTGGAATGCTCTACCTAACTATATCAAAACTGTAAATGATAGTAGGAAGTTTAAGCATGAAATTAGAAAATGGATAAACTCTGAGGTGTAGATTATATTAGGTAGAATTTAGATTAGATTAGGTTAGGTTAGGTGAATACTTCCAATGATTATTTTGTAATTGTAATTATATATTTGTTCATCATATTTTCATATACAATTTATTTTCATTTTGGTAATTGTAAAATTGGTAGGATAGCAATAAAGTAAATAAAGTTTGTTCATTAAGTTTTGTGTAACATTATAGTATTGTAACGTATATGTAATTCTTGATTTATTTTCTTTGGTTGGAGTTACTCAATTTAGACTAGATGAAATTTTTTAATTTTTTAATTGCCCAATAATACTCAAATAAAGAGTACCAGGACGGGCTTCAGAAAAATAAATAATATTCCTTCATAATATTCCCTATAAGTTATGCATTTCTGAATAAATATTCTCATTCTCATTCTCATTCTCTCTCATTCTCATTCTCATTCTCATTCTCATACCTCTTCGATGGTGAGATCCATGTCATCAAAAGGTATTACGAATGGATTATTGGATGGTAATTCATCTATCAATTCTTTTATAGTTTCATGGACTGTGAAACTTTCATTTATATTTATAATTGGTAAGTCTGTGATATCAAACGGGTTTTTCCTCTTCTCTGTCACTTAACGTTCAATATCTATTTCATGTCTCAGTTTTGCATGCCATGTTACCTGCTCAGTTTTTATGTCACAGTTAAGTGGCACGTAATGTAACCCTAATAAGTTATCTCTCACTATACCTGTTGGACATTCTAACTCAATAGGCATTCTAGTCACAGTGTATATTAGTCGGTTAGTTGTTGTGCTTTCCAAGTAAAATCCATCTTTTGTTCCTAATTTCTTAAAGTTACAAAGTTGAACTATTGTTTCGACGTCACCTAAAAATGCAGCTAATTCACATGAACTGTGATTAAATATCCACGCTGGTTCTGTCGTTCGTAATATATGCGTTTGATTATCTAATGAATATAAGTTTGTCTTGTCTGTACTTATATACTGTTTACTATCAAACAAAAACGTGTTCTGAACGATTGGTATGACTAACCTGTTTTCCAACTTCATTGGGTGAGGAGTTAACGTTACTACCTTATATTTCTGTTTATATACTAATGGGATTTGTGCCATGAATTCTAGTCTTCCTAGATTCTTAATAGTTATGTAAGCAAGTAATTGATCTATCGTGAATCTATCTATATTTTCTATGGGAAATTCTAACTCTGGATAAAACTTGAGTCCTTCTTCTACGACTGCTTTAATTGTTTTAACGTCTAACATAACGGTATTCAAGTTTCCCGATCTAAGTAACGTCAATGTATTCTCTGTTATTCGAATGAGCATTATAGCTTGGAGACAAGCCTGTTTCAACTGGTCGAAGTTCCAGTTAAACATCTGTCTACGTTCACTATTTTCTAGAGCATTGTTTAAATTTTTCAAGATCACTTTTACGTCTCTAATCGAATCTGACGTATTCTTAGCTAGCATGTCAATACGGCTATTAGTGATATGAATCCTTTTATCTACCTTTGAGATATTTTCGTTTATAGTTTTAATCTCGTCAGTGTGATCGGTCCCTCCAAATAGAGATCCGACTGCTCCTCCCCCTATTGCTCCTACTGCTAATCCAACTCCCAGTCCTACAAAAGCTTGTGGGTCATTAGGATTAACTATACCCTGCGGTCTGGCTTCACCTAGATACGAGGCTACGTTACTTGGATTGTCATTATTTTCGTTGTCCAACATAGTCCAGGTTTTGTTCAGTCTTTGTTGCAGTTTTCCATAATTTGCGTTTATTTCGTCGTGTAAACTATAACACAGCATATTGAAATTTAGATAATCTACAATTTCTATGTAAGACATTTCTATCTTAAAAAGTACAAATGAGATTCTACGAACAAAAAGATCATTCTCCTTAACACTACCTAGAACCATCGAACCAAGAAGAGACTCTATGGTTTTGTGTGTTAAATGGAGGTTCAGAATTATCTGTTTGCATAAATCTGTGACGAACTTTAATTCAATTGGAGCTAAAAGTATCACACCTTCCGTCCTGGCCGATCCGTCCCACTGCCAAGCTGACATAGGTACTACGTCTGCCGCCAGGGTTGCACAACAGACACAGCTGAGCGCGGCGATGGCCTGGGGCGCCCACACTGAAAGGTCCACATGTGTTAAATCTAGTACATATATATATATATCTTTATAGTAACTTACATTCTATTTTCAATACATTATTTCTTATACATTAAATTTACTCCCGTTACATTACCGGGGCCTTAAGTTATACGTTCGCTTCATTTTAGGCTTGGTTATCGTTTTTACTCCTTTTTCAGCTTCTATCTCTACTTCATCGGGTTTTATTTGTATCGCATGTCTGGCAATTAATTTGTCCGGATGGATCACGTATGTCTCCGTTGATCCTACTTTTCGTATTTTTATCCGGTTTCCTTGTTTGTCCGCGACAACGAACGGTCCTGTTATTGGCATATCTAGTTTTCGATGACTAACTTGTTTTTTCAGATTAGCATATACACGACTGCCTACCGTTATATCTTTGTTTGTTCGATTTTGATTAGTATTTTGCGTCACGGTTGCCTGAATTTTCTCCAGATGCTTTTTACAATGTTCCCGAATCTGCGTAACTCGCCTTAGTCTAATAGCTAGATCATCTTCACCATAATCTAGACGCGGCGGTACCAACGACTCTGTCGGGCTGTCGAACCCAAATAACGCAAAGAAAGGTGTTTCTCCTAACGAAGCGTTATAACTGTTATTGATGGCTAATTGAATGACTGGCATTAGTTCGTCCCAGTCGTTTACTGCTAGCGTGTTCGTATATATCCTAAGCAATTTTGCCGTCTCCCTATTTATTCGTTCTGCTAAACCTTGAGACTGAGGATGATACGGAACTATTTCCTTCTTCTTGATGTTATAATACTGGCAGAATTTTGCCATTTTTTCTCCTACATATTCAGGTGCATTGTCGCTTAGCAATACCTCGAATGATCCATATTGCACTATCACCATCATCAGGGCTTCTAGAATACTGTCTACTTCTTTATTTGGGATTGGCCATAAGACCGTATACCTTGTGCAGTAATCTCTAAATGATATTATATATCTATTACCCTTCTCCGTGATTGGTAACGGTCCGAGGATATCTGTTGTGACCGCTGAGAACGGTTTTCCTGGAATGGGATATTCACCTTGCGGTATGGGTTTCGGGGTGGTTTTCGCTCTCAAGCACGGCTCGCATTGCGCGATAAACCCCTCTATTAGATTAATTTCCTGTTTGTTGTAGAAACTTTTCCGGAACGTCTTCATGGTCCTTCTTTGTCCCTTATGCCCCGCGGTTGTATCGTTATGTACTATACTGAAAGCTTTGTGCATTAGATTGTCGGGAATATACGGTACTAGATAAGTATCTGTTAAATGGTGTGCTCGCGTAATTTTACGGACAACGTAAATTATATCTCTTAGTATTTTATACCGCTCTATCTTACCCGTTGGGTCTATTTTGGTTTCTTTCATGTCTTTTCTTATCCTTTGACATTGTAGATCCTTTTTCTGTCCCTTTCGTAGTTCTAATTCCGTCCAGCTTACCTTAGGTGGTAGGTATGATTGTAACCCTCCTTCCTCTTGGTCACTGGTTTCGGTTTCCCCGTTTTGGGTTTCTGGTTCCTCGTTCTGGGTTTCTGTTTTCCCGTTCTGGGTTTCTTCCAATGCATTCACCTTCTCAATCAGTTTTTCATCCAGCGATAACGGTACATCCTCACATTGCTTCTCTATCTCTACTAGTCTTGATAATACATCTGCAAACAGGTTTTCCTTACCCGGTAGGTATTTTAACTGTATCTTATACTCTTGAGCTAAGAGCATCCAACGGTTAATTGCGTGATCCTTCGTTGTTTTGTGGATGATGTTTACCAACGGCTTATGGTCACTGTAAACAGTGACGTTGTAGTGGAGTATCAGTGTCCTGAACTGCTCCAACGCAAAAATCAGTGCTAAGGCCTCTCTTTTGGTGGTGGAGTACTGCCTTTGAGCGCTGTTGATACTCTTCGATACAAAGGAAATAGGGTGCAGTATCCCCTGTTTGGTTTGCATCAAAACCGCACCTAGACCCCTGTCCGAAGCATCGGTGAAGAGGAACCAGTCTTTTCCGAAGTCAGGAAAAGCTAATACAGGTGGAGAACATAGTTTCTCCTTAAGCGTATCTACTGCCTTCTTTTCTTCCTTTCCCCATTTAAACTTTACTCCCTTCTTAAGGAGCTGATACAAAGGGTCTGCTATTTGTGCGAACTGTCGCACGAAACGCCTGTAGTAATTGGTTGCTCCAAGGAATGACTGGACGGTTTTCCTTGAAGTTGGGTAGGGTAGATTTTTCACGCTTCTGATCCTTTCTTCATTCATCTTAAGACCGTCTCGATTTATAGTGTATCCTAGGAATTTGACTTCTGTCGTGAAGAAATCACATTTCTTTACTTTAATCTTTAGGTTAACTTCTGCCAACTTTTGTAGTACCTCTTCTAATTTTGATAAATGCGACTCTTCATCCACCGAGAAGACCAGGATGTCGTCCATATGCGACAGACATTCCACTCCGATCACTTAATACAGCGCCTCGTTGATCACTCTACTGAAGAACCCGGGTGCCGTGGACAAGCCAAACGGCATACGGGCATACTCATACTTAGAGTTACCAACAGTAAAGGCGGTCTTGTATTGATCTCTTGGACAGATTGAAATCTGGTTGTAGGCACTAGCCAAATCAAGAGAAGACATGAACGTCGTATGTTTTATGGACGATATAATTTCTGATATTTTGGGAATTGGGAATTTTAAGGGTACAAGTTTTTTGTTCAATTCCCTGTAGTCAAGACAGGGCCTTATGCTTCCATCGGGCTTTTTTACTATCAACATGGGTGCGTTGTAGTTACTCTTCGACTTGTGAATTATCTTCTCCTTTAATAATTTCTTGATTTCCTTGTTGAGTGGTTCCTGTTCTGCCATTGGTATCTGATAAGGTCTTTTGTTGACTATTTCGTCATCCGTAAGTGGAAGTTGCAGTTGCTCTCCTAGGTAATGGCCTAGAGGCTCTCCTTCCTGCCAACATACCTGTCGGTAGGTGTTGAGTAGCTTCAGCACCCTCGACTTCATCTCACTTATTTGGACATCTTATGTCTTCCATCCTTAAAGGTGGCAGCTCCTCTTGTCCTTCTCTCTCCGGTTGACCTACGTCCTTTGACGTTAGTTGATTTATGTTTTCTGAACTTACCACTTCTGCTGTGGATAGCAGCGATCCTTGTTTCCAGACGACATCGTGATCTATTAAGTTAGCTACACTTATCACAATTTTATTTCCTTCCACCTGCGTCACCGTGTTGGCAATTACCAGTCCGGTCCTGGTTTGACGATGGTGGACCAGAATCTCCTGTTGATCCCGTAGTCCTTTTGCTGAAATATGGCAGGTGAGGGTATTCACCGAATTAGCCGGAATTTTAAGAGTTTCCTTGAGATGTATGTTCCGGAGTGTTTCTACTATCCCTCTATCTTCTCTGTTTTCCTCGATTACATTTATTTTGGCATGAGTTTCCCCATATTCAAATTCAGTAGATAAAATCTGCATGCTCATTTGGGTTAGCTGAGGTTCTTTTCCTTGACTTTCCCCTTTATTCGTAAAGTTTATCTTCTGTTCTGGGAAATTTAATATAGTATGCTGTAACACGTTCATTCCAAGTAGGATCTGAAATTTGAGGTCTCTGTTATTCTTGAAGACAAGGAATTCCCCTAGAAATTGTCCCCCTGGAATTTTTATTACTAACTCCAACTTTCCTTTAATTGGGATTTCTTTACTTTGAGCGTCTAACACTCTTCTATTCTGTGGTTTCAATTTAATTCCTTTACCCATTTTATCTATCAATTTCTCGCTGAGAAGGCTTATTGTTGCGCCGGTATTTATAATTCCTTTTCGTTTTTGTCCGTTAAAGATAATTCTTACTGTGGGACTATGCCTCCTTCCGGCGTCTTGTGCTCCTCTTAGTCATTCGCTCTCGTCTGACTCTATATGGTCAGGTGAGTCTTCTTCTTCTTGTACTTGGTTTATTTGCTCCCGTTTCCTATCATTATACCGATATTGTTGGGGCTTGTTCCCGGACCTTGTCCGACATTGTTTCTTTGTGTGGCCTCTGCGACCGCATTGTCCGCAGTTAGCGCGACATTTTTCTTCCTCATGGTTGTTCCTCCCACAGTTGTAGCAGTAAGGTACTCCATCCTTCCGCCTTTTCCTGCAGTCTTTTATTTGATGACCTTTCTGGTTACAGTAACTACAATTGTTTACTTTGTTGTTTTTGGCTTTGCAGTCGCGGGCCAAATGACCTGATCTCCCACAGTAGAAACAATTCTGTTCTCCACGGTTGGATCTCTTGGGTTCCGCTTGCATTGCGTACAGCACTTCTGAGGTAGCTACAGGCGTCCTTTTCCTTCGATTCGCCTCCTGCGTAGCGTCTTCCTTCTTTGACCAATTTATCGCTTCCGCCATTAGAGTGGTGGAAGTGGTATCTGGAGTAATCTTCGCTACTTTTTTGTATACAGGTTCTGGAAGGTGCACAGACATGACTAGGTGCATGAGAAGGTTCTGAAGGATCTCTCCCAGCCCAATTTGAGGTGCTCTCCCTTCTATCGCGGTTGGTTCCTCTTCTCCAGCTGGTGGTTCCTCTGGTCCTTCGGGTTCCGACTCATCTTGCGGTTCTGGAGGTTGTGGTGGTGATCTTGCTGACGTTGACGCCTCCAGTGTTGTCGCCCTGGTCAGTCTGATGTCCACATCTGGATCCTCCTCATCGCTTCCTCCTTCATCATCCTGAGGCGGTGGCCCCCCGGGTCTGGCTCTTCTCTCCCTAGCTAATATTCGCGGCTCTGCTACTACACTATGGGCTCCTTTACGGAGGGCGCGCATTTTATTATTACAAAGATATGCGTCTACTACCGAGCGACTCTGGGCTTGTAACTGCGCGATATCTGTAACGGGATTTTCAAGCCCGTTTTTTAGCAACGCAGCTGCGGCAACCTTTAGATCGGAGGTTGCAAAACACGGGTATATTTTCAACAAATCACTACATAATTGTCTATAAGAGATCGGTTTTCCCGCATAAGAAGCGATATACTTTCTCGCGTCGCCAACCTTCGGGTCAATTAGCGAATTTAAGATTCGCACTTTCTGACCATCCTCTTGGATGTTGTGTAGGGCAATGTGCCCATCAACAGCGCGTAGGAAGTTACGAATATCTATGGTCTGCCCAGATCCCGGAGCTTCACCACTACATGGAAGTCCTGAGAACCTAGGTAGTCCATCTAAGATAGTAACTTGACGCAGCTGTTGCATATTGCCGTATTTTATTTCTAAAACACTCGATCCAGTACACTTTTATTAAATTAATTATATCACGAGTTCTTAGTGTGCGCTCTTTATTTCGATTTTGAATTTTTGATTGCTGACGCATTAATTGCCTGACACCGACACTTGCATTTACTACTATTTGACACAATATTCTACCATGTACAATAATATAACAATATAC
The DNA here is from genome assembly GCA_947561585.1 of Caprella mutica. NCBI lineage: Eukaryota > Metazoa > Arthropoda > Malacostraca > Amphipoda > Caprellidae > Caprella > Caprella mutica. Next base: position 55,416 of record CANNZV010002322.1, on the reverse strand, counting down.
TCTTATAATGTAACTACAATAAACACAATTATTCCTGTGCTCTGCTTCCTTGGTAAATATTTGTCTAAGGTGACGGGTACTCACTTGTTGCCTTGTTCCGTCTGATACCTTACTTCAACAAGTCTATTCGACGACTGACTCCGCTGCTTCTCTCCCAAATATCCTGATGGTGACCTCTAACGGTACTCTGGTTGTTATTGCAGGTTGCAGCCACTGTTCCCCGTAGTTCAGCTCGCCTTGTTATTGTGTTGTCTCCTTTGAGGTTATTGCACTGGCTCCAAGCTCTCACGTGCTCTTCTCTGCTAGACTGGTTGGTTCTCTTGAATTTAACTGTACTGGCTCCAAGCTCTTATGTACAATTATCTGCTGATCCGTTTGCTTCTCTTGAACTGAACTGTACTGGCTCCAAGCTCTTATGTACAATTCTCTGCTGATCTGGTTGATTCTCTTGAATTTAACTGTACTGGCTCCAAGCTCTTATGTATAATTATCTGCTGATCCGTTTGCTTCTCTTGAACTGAACTGTACTGGCTCCAAGCTCTTATGTACAATTCTCTGCTGATCTGGTTGATTCTCTTGAATTTAACTGTACTGGCTCCAAGCTCTTATGTACAATTATCTGCTGATCCGTTTGCTTCTCTTGAACTGAACTGTACTGGCTCCAAGCTCTTATGTACAATTCTCTGCTGATCTGGTTGATTCTCTTGAATTTAACTGTACTGGCTCCAAGCTCTTATGTACAATTATCTGCTGATCTGTTTGCTTCTCTTGAACTGAACTGTACTGGCTCCAAGCTCTTATGTACAATTCTCTGCTGATCTGGTTGATTCTCTTGAACTGAACAGTACTGGCTCCAAGCTCTTACGCACACAATCCGTTGATTTAGTCAGCTCTTTTTGATTGTCAGTATACTGACCCCTGGCTCTTACGTACACCACCTGTTAATCTAGTCAGCTCTCTTGAACGTCACTGTACTGGCTCCCAGCTCTTACGTATTTAGAATTTGACGAGCAGGTATTTTAACCTTTGAGTAACTGACCTTATGTTCTTCCTAGTGTGTTCTCTCTTTAGCTGAACTCGTATTTCTTAGCCCAGCCTTTCAATAAAGCTGGTCCAGATCTCACGATCTCTCTTGATGGACTTATAATACGTATTAGGACCCAATCCTCACGGATTTACTTGTAGATCCGTTTCGTATAAGGCTAAGGTACGGTTCACTATGTTATTTGTCCGGTAGGTTTCTAAATTCTTACCGGTATCACCTCTTCTGTCGGGTGATGTTGTAACAGATCTCCCTGTAGATCTTGCTAACTTGTTCCGTGAGTTGAGTGCTAAGCTGCAGAGTCCACTGCTTTAGCTGCACTCTCTAGTCTCCCACTCAAAATGTTGTAGTGGTTCGGCGCGTTAAAACGACACTATATTAATACGGAGTTTTATTTCACCTCTTAACTCTTGACTCTTATTGTTATTTTCTCCCAGATATCTTCTCTCTCAATCTATGTTAACCGATAACTATCATCAGGCCCGACGTTGGGCGCCAGTGATAGAACTCTTTATTTTCTAGTTCTATAGGTTCTTTGCCTAAGGTAACTTGCAGAAGTATACTACAAGTTTCTTTAGTCTTAGGGCCTGAAGAAGCCTTATGGTTGAACAATTTAATAATTGAGATAAGAGAGTAGATAAATGGGGATAATAAAACACTTGTAAGAAACGAAACATTCACTATTCAATACTGTCGATAAAATTTAGTACAACAAATTTTGAGCCTAAGTAAGAGTTGAGACGAGGGAATTTCTCACGAGAGAACTTGGTCACATCTAGGAATCCGATTTCACACTCCTCTTCTAGTTAGGTGATAGATCCTTATATACCTTAACTACTCTCCAACCTTCTAGGTACAAGGTTAGGGTACGTCAAGGTTTTGAGCTAACTTTGGCGTTTCATTGTGTTAGTACGGATACCACTAATTGCTTTGTTGTTCTAGCGAAAATTCTTGCAGGTAATTAGATGAATTCTTGCAGGTAATTAGAGGTTTCATTGTGTTAGCAACTAATTACTACTAATTGTCTTGTTTTTCTCGCCTAAACTCTAGCAGGTAATTAGACACTCGCTATCATAAAAACATTTTGTTAACATAGTATAATAGTATAATATTACTGGTATTACTGGTAGTGAAAGTATTATCTACGTGAAGTTCTACTATCTACTTTAAAGCTGAAGCTTGGTGAAGCTTGGTTGTTACAAAATAATATGCTACCAAATTCGATGCGGTTTGCAGCAAAATGATAAGAAACATTAGCCTCGTTGAATAAGGCAATACAAATATTTGCTTGGAGGGGACCAATAATGTGATCTGATAATCCATTAGTATTTTATTTTAATGATTATCTTTCTTTTTAAGTAACTGTTGTGATACAAAACAAACAATATAGACGAGATGATATTGTCACAATTGTGGTGATGCGAACACATTAATTGTGTATGCATAACTGCTATCACAAACCTATATGATTATGTGTAAGGAACATTCAAAGTCAGTTATCAATTGGCTCGCATGAGATAAGCATCTAATCTCAAGTCTTAGTTAGTGAGACCATTACTTGTGAGTGTTTTAGTGAAGTGAACAGTGCATTTAAATTTGCTTGACAATAGAATATAATCTCTATAAAGTTTTATTCAAACTCGTTATTATCCTAAATACAGTTAAGCATGGACCAGAGGCCTGAGGTCGGAACCATATTGGCAAGGTGGTTCTAGGGCATGGGACCATGAGTATTTAGTAGAAAGAGATATATTGAGAAAAAGGAATCTGAAAGATAAGATACAGAGTAAGATTCTAATCACACGTAACCCATATCGTGGACCGTTAAAAGGTTTCACAGTTGATGAGATAACCCACAGGGGGAACCATCACATTGGTGGCCAGTATGGTGCGTGATTAAGTAATTCGAATTTAATGAACGGAAATTCAATTACTAAAGTGAAAGTTTGAGAGCTTTGTAGTTTACCAAAAACTAAGTTAACCATCTGATTGGAGAGTATTTGATTACAGCAAGACCGGGTTTTGCGACCCTATATGACGGTATGATTCAATTAAGGTGTTCAGTTTTTGTGATAAAATATAAAGAATTTTCAACTCAAGATCAAGCAGAAGGCATCTCGAAAATTATCGGAAGGATAAGGAGAGTAAAGATGACCTAATTTAAAATTTGAATGAGAGCAGAGACAATCAGTGAGACTAACCAATTCGGAAAAGTCTACGGTTAAAGCACGGAGAGAGGAAGCGAAACTGATGGGTACAGAGTTGCACGTTGGCGAATGGTGATGAAAAACATTCAATTAATCAATTAACAACATGCAAAAAAGCCGTAAATCAACCGGAAATTGAGAGTCTAATTTGTGTAAACACTACATCTGAATAGTATTTATTCAAACTGCTCCATTCAGTGTACACGAGGTGACACAGTTAAGATCAGTGCAAAAATCGCCGACAACACCTGATAAGAGGGACCCACTGTACATGAAACCAGAAGTTGAGTATAATTTAACGATTAAAAAGCGTTGCATCATCCTTGTAATTTCAGTCAGTCTCATTTGTGGAACGGTCACAGTAGGTTCTCTGAGAACTTAGTTCAGTGGTGAAAGAATCAGTCCCGCTTAGTCAAGTGTTTTGTGTGAATAAGCAATAATTAAAAGGTTAGTTAGAAGAAATTAATTAATCTTTATTGCAGCAATTATAATTATAGGATGTATATTGTTCATGCATTTCTTTCAGCTTTATAATATTATTGATTGTTGATTATTATTGACAGGTATTAATATTTAATTTTATTGATTTAACAAATTTTGCTCTATTTTTGCATGATTTATTTTTATGATATTTTTTTTTAGTTTCATAATTTGTGTTTAAGCGCACACTTTTTTAAGTACACACTAACATTTAATTAGGAATGAGAACACATGCCAAGTTCGGAAGACGAAGTAGTTAATCCAAACTCTGTTGAAGTAAGGTCTGATGGAAAGACAAAACCACGAATTAAGAAGAGTAAACAGAACATTACACCTCCAAAAAAATCAATTACACAGCAACAGAATATAAATAGGATAGATAAAAATACAAATACAGAAACATTAGGGACAATGTCGGTTGAATTGACACAAGCTCAACTGCAAGAAATATTTAAAAGCAGAAGTACAACAATCATAAATTCTGATTCGTTGCCGATATTCAGAGGAAGAAGAAGGCCAGAAGATCCAACTTTCGAGGAAAAAAACACATTTAAGCAACATTTGATTCTATTAAATAATCATATATCCAGTTTAGGGGACAAAGACGATGCTGAAAAGAAAAAATCCTTCTCAGAAGCGCTGACTGCAAGCTGGGAGATTTTCAAATTACTGTTAATAACGTTGTTAACGGAAAAACATTTAAAGATAGCACCTACGGAGAAATATGCACGGTATTAGAAGATATATATGTGCAGAAAGACAGCAAGGACATCTACAGTGTATGTCACGAATTATACACTAATAAATTGAAAGATGGAACTACAGCTGCCAGTGATATATTAAGTACATTGGAAAAAATAGGAGAGGTCAACGATTATATATTGAATGACGCCACAATGAACGCGCAATTTCCTACAAGAACGGTAACTGAAAGTAATCAGGCTTTCAACGACAGATTTAAGAAGCACGCTAAAGACCTAATGAATACAGCAATGTATTTAACAATATTGGGACCACAGATCAACCCCAGTAATGTCAAGGGAGTTATAGAAGGACCGTTCAAAACAACAGCTAATTTACTGTCCGCTACAACAAAGAGAATAAGATCTTTGCCACATGACAAAAAAATCCTAATCCCGAAAAAAAATTCAATGACACAGAAGCTTTTGTGATAAAAAATTCTGATCACAGTGTAGGTGAGAATCAGGGTAATTATCACGATGATATGCAGTAAGGAACAGAGGCATATTACGCATATGATGCTAGACACAGAGGTACACCCGGTAGATATGCACGAAGAAGTAGATACAGACACAATCATCAAGGAAGAACAAATGTAACAAACACAAATACCTACACACCACAGCAGAATAGTGATACAATTAGGTGTTACAGGTGTAACAATCTAGGACATTTAGGAAGAGATTGCCGTACTCAACAACCTTTTAATCGAGGTCAGGTCAAGGATTTTCGCAGAAAAATGTAAATACGAACTCTGAAATAAATGCAACGAATGAAGTTAGTAAACAACTTGGTAGGGTTAATTTGATTAAACATTTAGCAAAGACAAATGCGATTACTTTTGGTAACTCCGTGCACACATGTGAATTAAACATGAATAAACTAGATCCTGTGTACGTTAAATTCAATGGTGAACTTAATTCGTCACTCAATGCAAGAAATCAATGCGAATGTAAAAATAAGTTCGATTTACTAAAAGAAGTAAATTTAAGCGATGAGGAGAAAAAAACAAGCGAGACGTATATTACAGCTCAGTTCGTAAAAAATAAAGATGAATTAAGCGGATTGAAGGACTGTCATTATACGATAAAAGGGACTTCTAAACCAACGATAATTTTACATAGTAAAGAATTTGATTGGGAGGCTTTAATAGATTCAGGTAGTGAGCGAACGATATTAAACAGTCGTAACTTTAAATACATTGCGAGTAACGAAGAAATATTGAAATCGGACGTTTGTTTCAGAATGAAAATTAAAAATATATTTAAAATTATGATGAAAGACTGAAATAATTTAAAATCAAAAATAATTAATTCACAATGAGACTGATAACTGATAAAATTACTGAAAAAAGACCAGGGGCCATGAAGTAACAGTATCGTTTTGATTTCAGTTACACGGAGGCAGCCATACCCAGCTTCTCAGCCACACCCAGCCGTTGACAGCCTCTCAGCCATACACAACCAGTTACTGACTCTCAGCCACTCACAGCCGATGAAAAGCGAACTTGACACACTGACATATATTTCAAGGTCGTGAGAACGAACAGCTGACGGTATGGGCCAGACGCAAAGCAACTTTGATTTGAACTCGGTGGTAGAGTTGATCCAGAAGTCGACATCAATGAATAAGGCTCATTTAGAGGCGGCTATAAAATCCATGGGGACAACACAATATGACCTGATCCCTGATTTATTTAGCGATGTGTTGGTTTTAATTCTAACATTATTAATGGTAGTAATCTTGGTATGTGGGTACACCCACTCTAAGAGAGTTAAGTCCGATGAGGACATGAAGATGTACGAGATACGAAATTTGAAATCAAAAATGGCGACGGAAGCCTTTAATCAAATTAAAAGAGGGACCCCTTTAGAACAGGGGAACTAATTGGAACGGTAAATTACTTTAATGATCAGGCAATCAACATTCAGGCGACAAATTTTATTATAATGCCTCATAAAAAACAAAAAACAAAAAGCAAAATTAATATTAAAAGGTCAAGTAGCATTTAAGAAATTTAAAAAAAAAAAGTCAAATTAAATTAGACCATTATTTCAAGTTTTTAATTTTAAGTTTGTGTAATTTTGAGTGAAAATTAACAATAATCGTTTTCAATTGAATTTAATTTTCAGTTTAATTTTTTTTCGATGTTAATTTCAATGTTTATTTTTAAGGATTAAGACTGTCTCAAAATTTCATAAAGATGATCAAAATTCATAAAAAAGAATATAAAATGATTAAAAAGTCATAAAATACGATATCATAACATATGATAAATTATAATGAATAATTCTTTTTATCAATAAAGTAGGAATTTTATTAAAATAATACATAACTAAGTTAAATAAAATATATTTTTTTATAATAAAAAAAAATTGGATTATAAATTTTTTTTAAATGTAAATGAAATAACAACTATGTGTAATATATTGAAGTGATCAAGGACTCTGATAATATTTAGAATAATATTTCAAATATTAGGAGGGCGAGGTGAGATCTCAAATTTTAACTGATCATTTTAACTGATCACAAACCCTTATGCGCGTTTTTTGGTAATAAACTTCCATTGGACACGGCGATGGCCAGGTGGGCAATTGAAGCTAGCACATATGATTGCTCGGTGAAGTATTTTGAGGGTAAACGTAATGTGGTAGCAGATACTCTTAGTAGATTAACTCCTTTAACGGAAGAAACAATAGATGAATGCGAACTTTTAACACCATCTAATGAAAGTTTTAGCTCAATTGAAAGTTTTATAGCAACCACAAGATCGAGGGCTAAGCTGAATGTACCACAAATTATTGACAACAATGACATTGAATCAGAAAATGAACAAGAATCAGATCCATCTAAATTGTATAAAATCAACAAAGAAAAACCATTTCTGAATTACATACCTAAACACGAAGACATAACATGTACTTTAAACAGACTAAAGACAGCACAGTCAAACGACTTTGCTTGTAAGGAAATAATGGACATATTAAATAGGAAAAAAAATAGGAACATCTAAAAACATAGCTGAGTTTTTCATATTAGACGGAATATTGTATCGACATAGGAAAATAGATACTAGGGCAGCCAGTATTGTTAATTATGTTATACCAACTGAAATGATCAATTTAGTAATTAATTCAATACATTTTAACACTCATTGTGGTTTAGCTCATACGCTATTTAAATTTCGACTAAAATACTATCATTTTCAAGAAAGATCGGTCATAGAATTTTTTATTAAAAGATATGACGTTTGCAAGATACTTAAAGGAAGTCTAGATACACCAATTAAATTATTGTCTGCCCCAGTAGCTAACACACCATTTGAAACAGTTTCATTTGATTTTATAGGACCTTTTATTACAACTGACACGAACAACAAGTACATTTTATCAATAACATGTATGTTGACACGATTTAATGAATTACACGCAGTAGCTGACAAATCAACTAACACAGTAATTGATTGTCTAAGTAAAACATTTAGCCGTTGTGGATATCCCAAAACTCTAATGTCAGATTGTGCGAAAGAATTTAAGTCTAACGCAATTAAAACTTTCAGTGAAATACATCAGATATATAAATGTGAGGTGCTACCATACTCAGCATATTCCAATGGAATTTGTGAACGCAATAACCAAAGAATTAACAAGCTATTAAGATTCTATGTAGCTACAGTAAATCACGATAATTGGGACACGTTTCTTGATATTGCCCAAAACACAATCAACAACCAGGTTAATATATCCTTGAAAGATACGCCTTCATATGCCATGTATTCTCGTGATACTTCGCCAAATATACAAGCAGAAAATTTGGATAACATTTACAATCTAGATACATCAGAATCAATAGTCAAAATTAAGGCCAGACAAGCTATATTTATTCAAGATCAGATTAGGGCTAACATAATTAATCAATCAAACAAACGCATAATTTACCACAATAGGACACGAAAAGACAAAATTATACAGATAGGTGATCGAGTATTAATTAGAAATCATCAGAAAACACATAAATTACAATTAAATTGGATAGGACCAGGTACAGTATAACAGGTAAAAAAAATAAAGCCATAATAAAAATAGGACATCGAACGATAACAAGTAACATAAATTACCTAACTAAGTTAGAAAATTTCACAACCAATTAATTAAGTAATTTCATTACTATCATTAAACAGGAAATCAAATTATGAGCAATTTGAATATAAACATCATATAGGTAGCCCAAAATAGGAACACATAACATGTAGTAACATGAGGTAACATGTAACATATAGTACAGGAACACGTGACATATAACTCTGTTACATGCAAAGATTCAGAGAAATGTTTACATTTTTTTTGCTTACGCTATTCAAACAAAAACACACTATGCAGTTCATTGTTTATAATTCAATACTTTGCTCAGTAAGAGAATTATTGTACCAGTACAATAATAATTTTTAGCATGCAAAATAATTGTATGTATTTAATTTAAGTTGGTGGGATGAATAATGAATTTTATTAATATAAAATTTCATATAATAATTTTAAGATGACTAATTTTTTTGTATGCATGTTAATTTTAAATTTTGTGTTTACATGTTTAGTGTAACGAATAAGATGAATTATACTTTGTCAAAATGCTAAAGAAATGTAGAAGTTAAATTGTTTGTTTGTGATGGTTCCCCCTGTGGGTTATCTCATCAACTGTGAAACCTTATAACGGTCCACGATATAGGTTACGTGTGATTAGAATCTTACTCTGTATCTTATCTTTCAGATTATTTTTTCTCAATATATCTCTTTCTACTAAATACTCATGGTCCCATGCCCTAGAACCACCTTGCCAATATGGTTCCGACCTCAGGCCTCTGGTCCATGCTTAACTGTATTTAGGATAATAACGAGTTTGAATAAAACTTTAAAGAGATTATATTCTATTGTCAAGCAAGTATAAATGCACTGTTCATTTCACTAAAACACTCACAAGTAATGATCTCACTAACTAAGACTTGAGATTAGATGTTTATCTCATGCGAGCCAATTGGTAACTGACTTTGAATGTTCCTTACACATAATCATACAGGTTTGTGATAGCAGTTATGCATACACAATTAATGTGTTTGCATCACCACAAGCGTTAAATAGAGTATTAGGGAAACTATGTTTCGTATTTATTGATGATATACTAATTTTTAGTCGATCATATGAACAACATTTAAATGATATTAGCCAAGTGCTGATGAGTTTACGTGATGCTCATTTGAGATTAAAATTAGAGAAGTGTGAATTCATTAAACACGAAATCAACTTTCTTGGACATCGAGTCACGACTGAGGGCATACGGTGCATCCAAAACGAAAAACTTAGAGAAGCATCTAGACCAACAGATGTAAAGAAACTTCAGCGGTTTTTAGGGCTTGCGAATTACTTTCGTAAGTTCGTCCCTAAATTCAGCCAGAAGGCCGAACCATTATACAGACTATTAAGGAAGGACACTAAATTTGACTGGACTGACGAATGTGAGGCTAGCTTCACTAGTCTCAAAAATATTTTGACATCAGATAAGGTTTTAGCTCATCCAAATTATTCCAGACCATTTCATTTATTTACTGATAGTTCAAGTATCGGGATAGGCGCAGTTTTGATGCAGCCAGATTCGACCAGGAGCAAAACATTAAGACCCATAGCCTATTTCAGTAAATCATTAAATTCTACTAGGAAAAGGTATTCAGTAACGAAACAAGAGTTTCTTGCAATCCATCTAGCATTAAAGGAATTTCAATATCTATGTCTAGGGTATCCTATTACCATTTTAACTGATCACAAACCCTTATGCGCGTTTTTTGGTAATAAACTTCAATTAGATTCGGCGATGGCCAGGTCGGCAATTGAAGCTAGCACATATGATACTCGTAGGAGTGGTTTATAGACCTCCAAATACTAGTCATGATTGTTTTATAGGTAGGTTTAGTGAAATAGTTTCTAGCATCAGAGTAAACCAATACAAAGACATAATAATTTGCGGTGACTTCAATTACGACCTGTTTCATTACTGTGATAATCTTAATGTTCAAAATTTTCTAAATACAGTAAACTCCATTTCTTTTTTTCCCACTATAAACAATGCAACTCATGTCACAGATAATAGTAGTACTCTAATTGATAATATTTTAATATGTAGACCTGAACTATTCACTGCCGGTACTATCATATCAGAACTATCTGACCATTTTCCAATATTTTTAGTGCTAAATAATGTTTTCACCTCAACTGATTATTCAAATCTCTCAAAAGAAATTGTTTATTGGGTTATTAATGATCATACTCTATCAAAATTCTATACTAATTTAGTGCTTACTGATTTCAGTGAGATCAATTATTCTGATAATGTAGACAGTATGTTTAGTAATTTTAATAATATTCTCTTGTCAGTTTACAATCAGTCATGCCCTAAAAAGACGAGAATAGTTTCGTATAAAGATTCAATAAAACCGTGGATTACACGAAGTATTAAGAATTCTATTAAAAATAGACACTTAAAATATCTTGAATTTCGTAATGGTAAATTGTCTAAAGCAGAATACAATACCTATAGGAACTCTGTCAGTAAATTGATTGTGCAGGCTAAGAAGAACTTTTATATGAATAAATTCGAAGACTATAAAAATAATGTTCGTGATACATGGAAAATAATAAATAGTCTTATTAAACCTATGGCGGGTAAAGCTGATAGATCTTTAAAAAAACTTGTCGTAAACGGAAGCTTGACTGATTGTAACGGTGATATGGCAAATGCCCTGAATGATTTTTATACTTGTATAGGTAGAGATATTAGTAGTCAAATATCACAGTCTCCAGTTAGTTACAATAGTTTCTTGTCAGGTAGTTATGTAAATTCATTTTTCTTTTCTCCTGTCAGTGTTCGACAAGTTAAAGACGTTATCAAATCTTTGAAAGATAAAAAGTCAGATAAGGATGACTTCTCTGTTGAAGCAGTTAAATATATTGCTGATATTATTTCTCCGATTTTATGCAGCATTGTAAATGAATGATTTGTCGACGGATACTTTCCAGATCTTCTCAAGATAGCTCGTGTAGTACCTATTTATAAAGGTGGTGATGAAACTCTTGCTGGTAACTATAGGCCTATTTCCATTCTACCGGTTGTAAGTAAGATTTTTGAAAAACTTTTTAGTAAACAAATGATTATGTATTTGGACAAAAATAAAATCCTGTCAGACCGGCAGTATGGTTTTAGAAGTGGTAGAGGTTCATCTGATGCTTTCGTAGATTTGTCTGGTTTTTTGCATGATGAAATTGATAGGAATAATTATGTGTTTTCTCTTTTTCTTGATTTTAGGAAGGCTTTTGATGTTGTGAACCACGAAATTCTGTTAGGTAAATTGTTGCATTATGGTTTCCGTGGTATTTGTAATGATTTTTTCAGAAGTTATTTAACAGGCAGAAGACAATTCGTGAGACTAAATGGTGCATCGTCTTCACAATTGCCTATAACTCATGGTGTCCCACAAGGCTCGATATTGGGTCCGTTACTGTTTTTGATATTTATTAATGACATATGTAACTCCACAGGTAACTTTAAGCTAATAATGTATGCAGATGATAGCACTCTCAGTTTACCTTTTCCTAGTAAAAATATTGACCATGCTTGTGCTTTGATTAATTTACAGTTGGAGAATCTTTCGATTTGGTTAAGGTCGAGTAAGCTGGCAATTAATGTAAATAAAACCAATTACATGATTTTCTCATACCGAAACAAGATAACACTGAGAGACATTAAAATTGATAATTGTGTATTGGAGCAGGTAGATTGTGTTAGGTTTCTTGGTGTGTTAGTAGATAGTAATTTGACTTTTTCATCTCATGTTAATCATGTTATATCAAAGATATCGAAAACTACAGGTATTATGTTTAAATTGAGGAATGTATTATCGAAGGACTCTCTGTTAAGTATATATTATGCATTGGTGTACCCCTACATAACTTATGGAATTGAATTGTTTGGTTGTGTCTCTCAAGATTTGATTAATAAAATCCTGGTCTCGCAGAAGAGAGCCGTTCGTATTGTATATGGACTTAACTATAATGATCATACTAATGAATGCTTCTTCCATGGTAGAATTCTTAAATTTCCTGATGTGCGCAGTTACTGCTTTAATGTTGTTATGTACAAGACTGTAAAACTAAATATGTATGAAACTTTTAACTCGAATATCAATCTTAGATCATCTGTAAATAGTCACAATACGAGGTTTGTGGGAATGTTTTCTATCCCATTCTATAGAAAGGCAAAATCTCAGAATTCGTTTATGTACATCACCTTGAAATACTGGAATGAACTGGATATCAATATCAAAAACTCAAGTAATATAATTTATTTTAAAAAATTAATAAAATCTAACTTGTTAGTTTCCTATTCAACAGAGTAATATATTTTCAAATGCATTAATTTATATATATATATGTAAATATACATTTTTTATCTTTAGGTAGGTCCTTTTACCCATGAAGCGAAAGCTTATTTGGGTCTCAATTGTCCTGCATTAATTTGGTACTATAGTTTTGTTGCATTGTAACTTGCTAAAGTTGCCCGACTTCAGTACTAAAGTTTGTAAGGGTAATTTTGTGTTTAAATAAATAAATAAACAAATAATTGCTCGGTGAAGTATTTTGGGGGTAAACGTAATGTGGTAGCAGATACTCTTAGTAGATTAACTCCTTTAACGGAAGAAACAATAGATGAATGCGAACTTTTAACACCATCTAATGAAAGTTTTAGCTCAATTGAAAGTTTTATAGCAACCACAAGATCGAGGGCTAAGCTGAATGTACCACAAATTATTGACAACAATGACATTGAATCAGAAACAGACTCAGAAAATGAACAAGAATCAGATCCATCTAAATTGTATAAAATCAACAAAGAAAAACCATTTCTGAATTACATACCTAAACACGAAGACATAACATGGACTTTAAACAGACTAAAGACAGCACAGTCAAACGACTTTGCTTGTAAGGAAATAATGGACATATTAAATAGGAAAAAAATAGGAACATCTAAAAACATAGCTGAGTTTTTCATATTAGACAGAATATTATATCGACATAGGAAAATAGATACTAGGGCAGCCAGTATTGTTAATTATGTTATACCAACTGAAATGATCAATTTAGTAATTAATTCAATACATTTTAACACTCATTGTGGTTTAGCTCATACGCTATTTAAATTTCGACTAAAATACTATCATATTCAAGAAAGATCGGTCATAGAATCTTTTATTAAAAGATGTGACGTTTGCAAAATATTTAAAGGAAGTCTAGATACACCAATTAAATTATTGTCTGCCCCAGTAGCTAACACACCATTTGAAACAGTTTCATTTGATTTTATAGGACCTGTTATTACAACTGACACGAACAACAAGTACATTTAATCAATAACATGTATGTTGACACAATATAACGAATTACACGCAGTAGCTGACAAATCAAGTAACACAGTAATTGATTGTCTAAGTAAATCATTTAGCCGTTGCGGATATCCCAAAACGCTAATGTCAGATTGTGCGAAAGAATTTAAGTCTAACGCAATTAAAACTTTCAGTGAAATACATCAGATATATAAATGTGAGGTGCTACCATACTCAGCATATTCCAATGGAATTTGTGAACGCAATAAGCAAAGAATTAACAAGCTATTAAGATTCTATGATTCGATATTGTCCAAAACACAATCAACAACCAAGTTAATATATCCTTGAAAGATACGCCTTCATATGCCATGTATTCTCGTGATACTTCGCCAAATATACAAGCAGAAAATTTGGATAACATTTACAATTTAGATACATCAGAATCAATAGTCAAATTTAAGGCCAGACAAGCTATATTTATTCAAGATCAGATGAGGGCTAACATAATTAATCAATCAAACAAACGCATAACTTACCACAATAGGACACGAAAAGACAAAATTATACAGATAGATGATCGAGTATTAATTAGAAATCATCAGAAAACACATAAATTACAATTAAATTGGATAGGACCAGGTACAGTATTACAGGTAAAAAAAAAATAATAATAAAATTAGGACATCAAACGATAACAAGTAACATAAATTACCTAACAAAGTTAGAAAATTTCACAACCAATTAATTAAGTAATTTCATTACTATCATTAAACAGGAAATCAAATTATGAGCAATTTGAATATAAACATTATGAAGGTAGCCCAAAATAGGAACACATAACACGTAGTAACATGAGGTAACTTGAGGTAACATGTAACATATAGTACAGGAACACGTGACATATAACTCTGTTACATGCAAAGATTCAGAGAAATGTTTACATTTTTTTTTGCTTACGCTAGTCAAACAAAAACACACTATGCAGCTCAATGTTTATAATACAATACTTTGCTCAGTAAGAGAATTATTGTACCAATACAATAATAATTTTTAGCATGTAAAATAATTGTATGTATTTAATTTAAGTTGGTGGGATGAATAATGAATTTTATTAATATAAAATTTCATATAATAATTTTAAGATGATTATTTTTTTTGTATGCACGTTAATTTTAAATTTTGTGTCTACATGTTTAGTGTAACGAATAAAATGAATTATTCTTTGTCAAAATGCTAAAGATATGTAGAAGTTAAATTGTTTGAAATCAGAATGAAAATTAAAAATATATTTAAAATTATGATGAAAGACTGAAATAATTTAAAATCAAAAATAATTAATTCATAATGAGACTGATAACTGATAAAATTACTGAAAAAAGACCAGGGGCCATAAACTAACAGTATCGTTTTGATTTCAGTTACACGGAGGCAGCCATACCCAGCCATTGACAGCTTCTCAGCCACACCTAGCCGTTGACAGCCTTTCAGCCATACACAACCAGTGACTGACTCTCAGCCACTCACAGCCGGTGAAAAGCGAACTTGACACACTGACATATATTTCAAGGTCGTGAGAACGAACAGCTGACAGTATGGGCCAGACGCAAAGCAACTTTGATTTGAACTCGGTGGTAGAGTTGATCCAGAAGTCGACATCAATGAATAAGGCTCATTTAGAGGCGCTTATAAAACCATGGGGACAACACAATATGACCTGATCCCTGATTTATTTAGCGATGTGTTGGTTTTAATTCTAACATTATTAATGGTAGTAATCTTGGTATGTGGGTACACCCACTCTAAGAGAGTTAAGTCCGATGAGGACATGAAGATGTACGAGATACGAAATTTGAAATCAAAAATAGCGACGGAAGCCTTTAATCAAATTAAAAGAGGGACCCCTTTAGAACAGGGGAACTAATTGGAACGGTAAATTACTTTAATGATCAGGCAATCAACATTCAGGCGACAAATTTTATTATAATGCCTCATAAAAAACAAAAACCAAAAAGTAAAATTAATATTAGAAGGTCGAGTAGCATTTAAGAAATTTAAAAAAAAAAAAAAAAGTCAAATTAAATTAGACCATTATTTTAAGTTTGGGTAATTTTAAGTGAAAATTAACAATAATCGTTTTCAATTGAATATAATTTTAAGTTTAATTTTTTTTCGATGTTAATTTTAATGTTTATTTTTAAGGATTAAGACTGTCTCAAAATTTGATAAAGATGATCAAAATTCATAAAAAAGAATATAAAATGATTAAAAAGTCATAAAATACGATATCATAACATATGATAAATTATAATGAATAATTCTTTTTATCAATAAAGTAGGAATTTTATTAAAATAAAACATAACTAAGTTAAATAAAATATATTTTTATAATAAAAAAAAATTTTGGATTATAAATTTTTTTTTAATGTAAATGAAATAACAACTATGTGTAATTTATATTGGAGTGATCAAAGACTGATAATATTTAGAATAACATTCTAAATATTAGGAGGGGCGAGGTGAGATCTCAAATAGAATAGGCAAGTTTTTACATTTATAAAATGAAAAAATTATTTATTTTGAACTGAGACATAGTAGGTAGGAATAACTTAGAATATTTAGTAATAAATAAAAATATTGTTAAAGCAAAATTAAGATTGTATAGGGAAGACGTCTTTACGTCTGAAATATTTCTAGAATCAATTAAACTCATATTTTTCAATTTGCTAATAATATACTTATAGCCGGTTCGAGAAATTTCAAGAGATCCAATACACATGTTTCCACTAACAGAGTGCGCGTCTGAACATTGTTAAATATAGAGTAACAATGGGTAGACAGACCAGCTGGCAGTTTTGGAAAAATGTGAATTGTAACTTTGAAATTTTCGGAAGGGGGAGCGATGTGGTGATGCAAACACATTAATTGTGTATGCATAACTGCTATCACAAACCTGTATGATTATGTGTAAGGAACATTCAAAGTCAGTTACCAATTGGCTCGCATGAGATAAACATCTAATCTCAAGTCTTAGTTAGTGAGACCATTACTTGTGAGTGTTTTAGTGAAGTGAACAGTGCATTTATATTTGCTTGACAATAGAATATAATCTCTTTAAAGTTTTATTCAAACTCGTTATTATCCTAAATACAGTTGAGCATGAACCAGAGGCCTGAGGTCGGAACCATATTGGCAAGGTGGTTCTAGGGCATGGGACCTTGAGTATTTAGTAAAAAGAGATATATTGAGAAAAAGGAATCTGAAAGATAAGATACAGAGTAAGATTCTAATCACACGTAACCCATATCGTGGACCGTTATAAGGTTTCACAGTTGATGAGATAACCCACAGGGGGAACCATCACACAATGCATTAAAAGTAAAAAAATGACAAAAACCAACTGTAATAATTGATTTTCTTGGGTGGCAAAGCAAATTTCAGTCCGTGGCAGAGGCAGTCAATCTCTTCTGAAGTTAAAATTTTGTTCGAATAATTGAAAATAAGTTTTTGGATTCTAGTCTGTTGACTCTATGGAGCAAACCTAGATTGAACAGCTTTTTGTAGTGTGTCTCCTCAGCTTTCCTCAGTTTCTTCTCGCAGTTATTTTTTATAAGGCTAATAAAGTGATTAAAGTCAAGCCATGATGTTGATTGGCGAAGCAAATTTATACTATGATTTCTATTGTCGAGAAGTTTATCCTTTGAAGTTAACTTAGTATAGGGGTGGTTAAGCCACCGTTCTATAATAGTTTAGTTTTAGTTTGGTGGTAGGTAGGTTAAATAAATTTATATAGAACGAATACTATATTTAGAATAGATATAGATGAAATGAGATTAAATGTGTGAGTGGTAGAGTCACAGCCTGTAATATGAACAGGAATTAAAGATTAATTAGGGACTACATATTATTAATCAATAATATATAAACAAAAGATAATGCAAACTACCTACATAAAATTGCATAGACTAAAAAAGGAATTAAACAACATTTATATACTTAATTTAAACATATTAAACTAAAAGAAGACAACAACTTACCGAGAGATTCCCGGCTGTAGCTCTATGTAATGAGTGATTAGAAATGATTTGGCTGAATTGCATCACAGCCTTTTATATGAATGCTTGACAAACAACTTAGCGCATGCGCAATAACACAAGTTTATAACTACCTATTTATAAAAATGGCACTAGTTAATTCAAGGAATTAAGAATTAATATTATATAAATCATGATAAATAAAAAGAAAAGAACCTAATTACAAAATATAAAGTTTGAACATAAGTTAGTTTAGGAGATACAATATATTTAAGGTTTGCTCCAGAAAGAACTTACTAGAACATTCTAGAGCAAATTCCTAAACATTATTGACTCATAAATATTTGTAACAAAATGATAAATTATAGTGAAATGATAAAGTTGAATTAATTGGGTTTGTTTAAACTATTTAGGAAAATTATCTTATAACAAAAAAGACAAATTTAGCTACCTAATATTAAGAAATGAAAAATGAGAATTATTAGAAGTCTAAGATTAAATATGAGAATGAATGAGAAACCTATTTTGATAGTGATCATGCATCACTACATTAGAACCTATTTCCTCATCCAAAAGTAACTGTTGAAATTTTTCATATTGCTCGGTGTTACGATAATTTAAAGTTGAGAAATTTTGGAGTTAACTTATTTTCTTTGCAGGTTTCCAAAAAGTTGATATCAATATTGTTTTTCTTAAATTTCCAGTCATCTTTTTCTAAGTTCCGAAATAGTTTTAGTGTATCACATACATATCTTGATATAATAATTTCAGTAATTGGCTTCCTTCTTAAATTTGCTCTGCCACCCAAGAAAATCAATTATTACAGTTGGTTTTTGTCATTTGAAAAACTAAGCTACAAGCTGAAAAAGTAAAAAAAATCATATATTAATTGCATATTTTTACTTTATATTCAAATAAGTTTGGTAGGATGTAGTTTATGGGGTACGGTCAAGAAGGGTCAAGAGTCACCCCGGTCATGAGCACCCCGATCACGAGTCCCCCCCGCTCATGAACCCCCCCCCCCTCCCCCGGTCACGAGCCCCCCCCCCTGACCCCCTCCCTGTTTTTTAATCCATATTTACCTAGTTAAACAAATGAAGAACTACTTAGATAGAATAACTGAGAGTTGCTAAAATGTAGTTTGTTGTATTCGCTAGTTTGTTGTACTGCACACTTCATGATTGTTTAATGACCCGTATATATATATATATGTATTTTATGTTTAATCAGTAATGAACTACAACAGTGTCAATAAGGATTAAATAATATGGGTAAATAAGAATTAAAAAACAGGGGGGGGCTCTTGACCGGGGGAGGGGGGGCTCATGACCGGGGGGCTCATGACCGGAGGGGGGGGGGGCTCGTGACCGAGGGGGTGGGGTTAATGACCTACACCTGTAGTTTATATAACGATATTTTCTTGAAGTATTTCCATTCTAAGGCTTTGCATTTGTAAATGGTATATAATTATTTAAGGAAATCTCGTATATCTATTTGTATCTGTTATATTTGCTAATAAATTCTAAATATATCGCATGCCAAACCAGTAAATGATGATCAGATCACATAGCAAACTAGCACCAAATAATGTCCAGTAGCATTCTGAGATATGAAACACCACTAACCGATGACAAGTTGCCATCATTGTTAAGGAATGCATGAACGATTAGATCCATTCCATTAATGATGGCAACAAAGATATTTCCTTATCATCATACCTATCATTTATTCCGTTGATATTTCAGGGATTTTCATTAGTGTACCTGACGAATGACGATCCTCCACAACGGAGTTATGGTTGGTAAAATCTGCTGAGAAACTGGGGGTTCTTCATAGAAACTCTTTACCTCCTGAATCACTGTTTCTGTTCATTTTGGTTTTGTTATCATTTGCTTTTCTTGTGAATAGAACCAGTTTCATTGAATAGACCACGAACTCTTGTGAACTTTTTCAGGTGGTAAGATTTAGCCGCCTTTCCACTTGTCATAGAGTGAAGCATGAATTTTCGACATACGCTGTCGAAGAAGGTGTTTTGGCAAACTACAGAGTACAGGACGATGCATTTCTTCTCAAATTCAAAAACATTTTTAAGGTTTAAGAAGAATGCTAATATTAATAGGATAAAATCCATTCTTTATACCTGTAAATAGTCAAATTTCAGTTGAAACTTAAAAGATAATTTATTAGAGAAATAGTTGCCTTATATACAAAATTCTATATCCTAGATACCAGCAGTCATATATAAACAAATTATAAATAAAATGATAATTAATGAATTTCTAGCTAAAATAAATCAATTTCTTACATCCTCCTCTTTCTATCATGCTCGTCATTTCATTGCTTGGTAACCACTCTTTGTTATAGTGTGGTTCTTGGGGCTTTACTATTCCTGCTAATAGGAATTTCTTCATTTAGTACAATTGTTTTTCCTGATAAGTATGTATTGCTAGATCTCAAAAGTACTTCTATCTCTTGCTTTTATTGAATAATGTACTGTTTATTACTGTTGTTCTCTTTCGTTAATACCAAATTCCGTCTATTCCTTGATATCAATCTGTTATCCTCTGTCAATACTTTATACTATCTGTCTCTTGTCCTTTCCATGCACGTTCCTTTTTGCCATCTTCTTTTCCCAATCTACATCGGTTCAATTCTCACTGTGTCGCCTGTTTTGATAGGTTTTAAAGTATTTGCTGATTTGTCATATTATTTCTTTTGTTAGTTTTTCATTTCACTCATTTTCTTTCTCACACCTATATTAGTAGATGGTTTCAATAGCGTGTTCTTTATGGGTAATAATGTCCTTGTTCTTCGACATAAAAACTTCTGTACTGGAGATACCTCATGTCCTTGTGTAGGGGTATTTTTCCAGCCTAAAATTGACAGTAGAGGATCTTCATTTGAATCTCTAGCTTTCATAATCAGAGTGCCAGAGAGAAGTTACTCGATGAAGCCAAAAAGATGCCAAAGGACTATATTTCCTAAGAGCTGTAAATCTTGTTAAGAATTTTGAAGCAACTAAGATTCAAAAGAAAAGAATGATAGAAAACAGAAACAATTTTCGAAGAGACGATCGCTATGAAGTTCAAAATATCAAACCGAAAGGAAATATTATAAGAAACTGCTGGAGTTGTGGATTAGACCATGACAGGTACAAATGCCCAGCATTCGGGAAAGAGTGTAACAAATGCAAGAAAATGAATCATTATACAAAAATGTGTAAATCAAACAGAAAAAAATTCACTTATTCGAAGATGACCCCACACCTTACACCATGTAAATAGTCAAATTTCAGTTGAATCTTAAAAGATAATTTATTAGAGAAATAGTTGCCTTATATACAAAATTCTATATCCTAGATACCAACAGTCATATATAAACAAATTACAAATAAAATGATAATTAATGAATATCTAGTTAAATAAATCAATTCCTTACAATACCAAGCTAACCAAAGGCTGTTTGTCCCACGTCTTAAGACGTCTGATACCCCTCGCTATAAAGGGATTTAAGACGTGGGGCGGGGGAAATCAGACGTCTTGCAGACGTCTAACCCTCTTCATTTGCACAGGGGTCTCCCTCTGCAAGACGTCTGATCCCACGTCTTGTCCTTCTCTGACAGAGGGGGACATTCACATTGTCCCATGTCTTACCTCACTCCGTTTTCAAGACGTGGGACAGAGTGTGGATGTCCATCGCTATAGAGGGATTCAGGACGTGGGACAGAGTGCGGATGTCCCTCGCTAAAGAGGGAAGAGGGATTTAAGATGTGGGACAGAGTGCGAATGTCCCTCGCTATAGAGGGATTCAAGACGTGGGACAGAGTGTAGATGTCCCCCTCTGCAAGACGTGGGACAGAGTGCGGATGTCCCCCTCTTCAAGACGTGGGACAGAGTGCGGATGTCCCCCTCTGCAAGACGTGGGACAGAGTGCAGATGTCCCCCTCTGCAAGACGAGGGACAGTGCGGATTTCCTCCTCTGCAAGACGTGGGACAGAGTGTGAATGTCCCCTCTCCCGTCTGCTAAAACTTCTTCGGTTAATTGGGGTATATATATAAATTAAATATGTATAAGAAATAAAAAAAAATCATACTAATCATTATTGCAATTTCTTACTATATTGCATATAGTGCATGTGTACATTTGGCTGTAAATCAATTATTTTAATATTACATATTGTTATAAACAAATTAAATGGGAAGAAATGGGGAAAGAAATGTAGTGGTGATCTCGGGAATCGATCTCAGGACTGTAGTAATATATTACATGGCAGTTGTCTGCATGGCAGTTTGTCGCATGGCAGTTGTCCACTATGGCAGTTATCCGCATTGCAGTTGTCCGCATTGCAGTTATCCTAGAGCCATTGAAGTCGGCGACGCTACCACTGAACCATCCTGGACATGGTAAAAGTAGTGTTGGAATGATCTTTATGCAATTTGATAACTTGCGTGCTTCTTAAAGTTATTTTAAATAAATATAATTTAATATTTTACATTTTGCTATTTTTTCTTTTTTAATGTAAATGATAAAAATATGTATAAAGTTATTTATTAATATTTGTATTAATAATGTTAATTAATTTTATTAACTACCTAATTACCTATAACTATTAATTAATCTTACCTATAGTTACCTACTGGTGGTATCACTACTTTATACCTATCTAGTTACCTACTAGTGTTTATCAATAACTACCCAGTAACCTACAAGTGATAACCACCAATCTAGTACCTACTGGTGGTTATCATTACTTACCTAGTTACCAATTACGTAGTATTTATCAGTACCTAATTGGTTACCTACAACTGTTTGTTAATACGTACCTAGTTACCTAATGGTGTTTATCAATGCCTACCTAGTTGCCTACAACTGCTTATCAATACCTAATTAGTTACCTTCTTGTGTTTCCAATGCCTACCTAGTTGCTTACAACTGTTTATAAATACCAATCTAGGTCCTAGTTACCTACTAGTATTCATCAATACCTACCTAGTTACCTACTAGTGTTCTTCAAAACCTACCTAGTTACCTACTAGTGTTCATCAATACCTACCTAGCTAGTTCCCTACTATGTAGTGATCATAAATAATACCTAATTACCAACAACTGTTCGTTAATACCTACCTAGTTATCTACTAGTGTTCATCAATTCTAACCTAGTTACCTATAACTGTTTGGCAATACCTATCAGTGTTTATCAATAACTATCTAGTTACCTACAAAATGTTGATCAATACCTACCTAGTTACCTACTAGTGTTCATCAATATCTACCTAGTTACCTACTAGTGTCCTTCAAAACCTACCTAGTTACTTACTAGTGTTCATCAATACCTACCTAGCTAGATCCCTACTATGTAGTGATCATAAATAATACCTAATTACCTACAACTGTTTGTTAATACCTACCAGTGTTTATCAATACCTATCTAGTTACCTACTAAATGTTGATCAATACCTACCTAGTTACCTACTAGTGTTCATCAATACCTACCTAGTTACCTACTAGTGTTCATCAAAACCTTCTAGTTACCTACTAGTGTTCATCAATACCTACCTAGTTACCTACTAGTGCTCATCCTACTTGTGCTCATAAATAATACCTAGTTACCTACAACTGTTTGTCAGTACCTACCTAGTTACCTACTAGTGTTCATCAATACCTACCTACTTAGCTACAACTGTTTGTCAATACCTACCTAGTTATCTACTATTGTTTATCAATGCTTACCTAGTTACCTATAACTGTTTGTCAATACCTACCTAGATACCTATCAGTGTTTATCAATGCCTCCCTAGATACCTACATCTGTTTATCAACATCTACCTAGTTATATCTACTAGTGTTTATGAATTCCTATCTAGTTATGATACGTAAATAAAGCTTGAGAATGAACTTGCTGCAATATGTATCGATATTTTTTCCATTAAGATTTGCACCACGACTCAATATATAACTTTTTCCCGCGTAAAACAGACGAGGGACAGAGAGGGACATCCAGCGTGGGACAGAGAGGGACATCCCGCCTACTTTTCCCGCGTAAAACAGACGAGAGACATCCCGCGTGGGACAGAGGGACATGCTGCGTGGGACAAAGAGGGACATCCCACGTGGAACAAACGTGGGACAGACAGGGACTTCCCGCGTGGGACAGAGAGGGATATCCCGCGTACTTTTTACCGCGTAAAACAAACGAGGGGACAGAGGGGGACATCCCACGTGGGACAGACGTGGGATATCCCACGTAGAACAGAGACGGACAGACGTGGGATATCCCCGTGGGACATCTCGCTTGTGCAAGACGTGGGACGTGAGTGTGATTTCAGACGTTGGAAAGACGTGGGATTTCAGATGTCTTGAGACGTCTGAAATCCTCCGTCCCTCTCTGTCCCTCGCTAGCGAGGGATGTCCCCCTCTGTCCCACGCGGGACAGAGAGGATATGGTTAGGTGGGTACTTTATGAACATAATGACGTCCTCCCATTTCGAAATTTAAAAAATGACGCTTCTGACAGAACACAGTGTAAGTATGTTCAAAGCAATTAAGATAATCAAATAACTGACAAGTTTGAGGAATTAGCCGTAGATTTTTTCAAAAACGTTAAATTTTTTCTGAAGTGCCCCTCTTCCCCCCTCTTAACCGAATCCTAGATACGCCCATGATCGGGAGTCGTGCCGAACCCCACTGCCAGGTCATTAAACAATCATGAAGTTAACGTAACAGAACCAGAGCAGATAAAAAATCTACATAACACAATTCTAAAAGCCGAAAAGGTTACAGTTAGCATCCCAGACAACCATATCCTCTCTGTCCCGCGTTGGACAGAGGGAGACATCATTCGCTAGCGAGGGACAGAGAGGGACGGGGATTTCAGACGTCACCAGACGTCTGAAATCCCACGTCTTTCCAACGTCTGAAATCCCACTCACGTCCCACGTCTTACACAAGCGGGATGTCCCTCGTCTGTCCCACGTCTTAAATCCCACTCACATCCCACGTCTTTCCCACGCGAGATGTCCCTCTCTGTCCCACGTGGGATGTCCCTCTCTGTCCCACGCAGGATGTCCCTCTCTGTCCCACGTCTGTCCCATGCGGGATGTCCCTCTCTGTCCCTCGTCTTTTTTATGCGGTAAAAGTACGCGGCATGTCCCCCTCTGTCCCACGTGGGATATCCCTCTCTGTCCCACGCGGGATGTCCCTCTCTGTCCCACGTCTGTCCCACGTGAGATGTCCCTCTCTGTTCCACGCGGGATATCCCTCTCTGTCCCACGTCTGTCCCACGTTATATGTCCCTCTCTTTCCCACGCGGGATATCTCTCTCTGTCCTACGTCTGTCCCACGTGAGATGTCCCTCTCTGTCCCACGCGGGATGTCCCTCTCTGTCCCACGTCTGTCCCACGCAGAATATCCCACTCTGTCCCAAGTCTGTCCCACGCAGGATGTCCCTCTCTGTCCCTCGTCTGTTTTACGCGGGAAAAAGTTATACCAAAAAGGTATATTTATCTCAAGCTTCATTTACGTATCATAACTAGGTAGGTATTCATGAACAGATGTAGGTATCTAGGTAGGCATTGATGAATAATACTAGGTAGTAGGTAAGTAGGTACGGATTGATGAACACTACCTAGTAGGTATACTAGGTAAGTAGGTATTGATAAGCACTGGTAGGTATCTAGGTAGGTATTGGCAAACAGTTATATGTAACTAGGTAAGCAATGATAAACACTAGTAGATAACTAGGAAGGTATTGACAAACAGTTGTAGGTAACTAGGTAGGTATTGATGAACACTAGTAGGTAACTAAGTATTATTTATGAGCACAAGTAGGATGAACACTAGTAGGTAACTAGGAGGTTTTGATGAACACTAGTAGGTAACTAGGTAGGTATTGATGAATACTAGTAGTGTTATATTCCTATTTATGCTTATTCTTTATTGTACTCTGTATTGTTGTTTAGTTACTGTATCTTTAATGTGTGTATGTAACTATGAATGTTGTGTGCACATGCTCCTTCAGAGCGCACGTGTTTAGTTTGTATTCAGCTATCATAAAAGGAGGTTGTCAACACACTCTTTCATTGCATTCCACTAAAATACAACAGTGGCGACAAGTTACATAGAACTCACAGTACACAAGGATAATTTCGATATGGCGTCAACTAGTGCATGTACAGAATTTAATGAACAAGAGGAAACTGTACTTGAATTCATTGAACGTTTCAAGGTACAATGCTCGGCTCAACTTGAGAAAGCAGGAGATGATGGTGTGAAAAAGGCCGGAGTGTTGGTTAAGGCTCTTTCAGTGAAAATTATTACAGATCTACAACGAAGGATAAAACCAACATTATTATCTGAAGCCACATATGACACTCTAGTAGAGAAGCTTACTTCTCAGTATGAAGTCAAGAAATCTGTCGTGGGTGCTGCTGTCACTTTTTTGAATAGGAAACAGTTAGACGGAGAAGCGACAGAGCATTATGCTAAAGTATTGAATGACTTGGCCTCATCATGCAAGTATAAGGAGTGTTGCAGAGACAGAATGATCAGAGATGTATTTGTTTCTGGTATTTCATCTAAGGCTGTAATAAGTACAATTCTTCAAGACTGTGAAAATAAAAGTTTTGATGATTGCGTGTTGAAAGCCAAACTACTTGAACAAGTAACTGCAGATGCGCAAGACATCAAGTTAAATCCTAATGCGCACATTACCAAGTTTAACGCGTTCAAGATAGACTCAGACGGCAATCAACATGAACGCGTAAATAGTGATTACGTGTGCATCAGATGTAATGCTAAAGGAAAGCATTTAGCTAGTAAATGCTATGCTCTGAAGCTTACGTGCAACGAATGTTCTAGGACAAGACATATTGCAAAAGCTTGCAGAAATCGTTCATCAACAGCACACCGCAGAACAAATGCAGTGTACACGCAGGGCCATAACGTACAATTGGAGCAAAGGCTGGGCGGGTAGAAAACGTACACCTTTCTTCCTGTAGCGCATACCAGCGAGGAGGCGGAGCTAATGTGTCTACATGTACGCATCATTGCAGTGGTGAACACGCACACGGAGAGGAGGATAACAGTCGCTTCCACAAGTTTACTTCTGGTAATAAATTTAGACAAAATATTGCTACTAATTACGATCTGTGAATTTGGAAATAGATAGCGGATCACATGTATCCACACTGAAACATTGTGAGGCAGTAAAGTTGGGAGGCACTATTCGCCCTACAAACAAACGCATTGCTAGTTATAGCGGTAACCAAATAAATTTGATAGGTGAAATCAAAGTTAATTTCAGTTATGATGGATTGAAAGTAATGCACACTTTCATAGTTGTTAATTCAAATAATGTAGTGAAGCAAACACATTACTTGTGTGTGCATAACTGATCTCGCAAACCTATATG
Organism: Caprella mutica; assembly: GCA_947561585.1. Lineage (NCBI taxonomy): Eukaryota > Metazoa > Arthropoda > Malacostraca > Amphipoda > Caprellidae > Caprella > Caprella mutica. Next base: position 28,079 of record CANNZV010002322.1, on the reverse strand, counting down.
ATTATGTGTAATCAACATTCAAATTCAGTTACCATTTGACTCGCATGAGATGAACATCTAATCTCAAGTCTAGTTTGTGAGACAATTGCTTGTGAGTGTTTTAGTGAAGTGCATAGTGAAAATATATATGCTTGATACAGAAATACAATCTCTTTAAAGTTTTAGTTAAACTTATTATTCATCCTAAATACAGTTAAGCATTGACCAGAGGCCTGAGGTCGGAACCATATAGGCAAGGTGGTTCTAGGGCATGGCCATGAGTATTTAGTAGAAAGAGATAAACTGAGAAAAAGGAATCTGAAAGATAAGATACAGAGTAAGATTCTAATCACACGTAACCCATACAGTGGACCGTTTTAAGGTTTCACAGTTGATGAGATAACCCACAGAGGGGACCATCACATTGGTGGCAGTATGGTGTGTGATTAAGTAATTCGAATTTAACGAACGGAAATTCAATTACTAAAGTGAAAGTTTGAGAGCTTTGTAGTTTACCAAAAACTAAGTTAACCATCTGATTGGAGAGTATTTGATTACAGCAAGACCGGGTTTTGCGACCCTATATGACGGTACGATCCAATTACGGTGTTCAGTTTTGTGATAAAATATAAAGAATTTTCAACTCAAAATAAATCAAGCATAAGGCATCTCGAAAATTATCGGAAGGATAAGGAGAGTACAGATGGCCTAATTTGAATGAGAGCAGAGACAATCAGTGAGATTAACCAATTCGGAAAGTCTACGGTGAATCATACACGGAGGGAGGAAGAGACAAGTACGGGTATAGCGTTGCACGTTGGCGAATGTGGACAACATTCAATTAATCAATATACAACATGCAAAAAAGCCGTAATTCAACCGGAGACTGAGAGTCTATTTTGTTTAAACATCTGAATAGTATTTATTCAAACTGCTTCATTCAGTGTACACGAGGTGACACAGTTAAGATCATTGCAAAAGTCGTCGAGAACATCTGAAAAGGGAGACCCTCTGTTCATGGAACCGAAGTTGAGTATAAGCAGATTAACGATTAAAGCGTTGTATCATCCTTGTATTTGTCAGTTTCATTTGTGAATCAGTCGCAGCAGGTTCTCTGAGAACTTAGTTCAGTGGTGAAATATCAGTCTCGCTTAGTCAGTGTTTGTGTGTATTACTTTAGCAACAATAAAAAGGTTAGTTAGAAGAACTTAATTAATCTTTATTGCAGCAATTATAATTATAGGATGTATATTGTTAATGCATTTCTTTCAGCTTAATAATATTATTGATGTGACAGATATTAATATTTAATTTTATTGATTTAACAGGTTTTGCTCTATTTTTGCATGTTTTATTTTTATGATATTTTCATAATAATACTTTCATAATTTGTTTTTACCCACATATTTATTTTAAGTACACACTAACATTTAATTAAGAATGAGAGCACATGCAAAGTTCGGAGTAAGAAGTAGTTAATCCAAACCCAGTTGAATTAAGGTCTGGTAGAAAGACAAAACCCCGAATTAAGAAGAGCAAATCGGAGAAACAAAACAGTACACATCCAAAGGAATCAATTACACAGCAACAGAAATTAAATAGGATAATTATAGACAATTTAGATACAAATACTTCAGGGACAATGACGGCGGTTGACAAGCTCAACTACAAGAAATAATTAAAAGTAGAAGCACAACAATCAGAAATTCTGATTCCTTGCCGATATTCAGAGGAAGAAGAAGACCAGAAGATCCAACTTTCGAGGAGAAAAACACCTTTAAGCAGCATTTGAGTCTATTAAATAACCATATATCCAGTTTAGGGGACAAAGACTATGCTGAAAAGAAGAAAATCCTTCTCAGAAGCGCTGATTGCAAGCTGGGAGATTTTCAAATTACTGTTAATAACGTTGTTAACGGAAAAACATTTATAGATAGCACCTACGAAGAAATATGCGCAGTTTTAGAAGATATATATGTGCAGAAAGACAGTAAGGACATCTACAGTGTATGTCACGAATTATACACCAATAAATTGAAAGATGAAACTACAGCTGCCAGTGATATATTAAGTACATTGGAAAAAATAGGTGAGGTCACAGATCGTATACTAAATGACGACACAATGAACGCGCAATTTCCTGCAAGAATTGCAGCTGAAACTGATCAGGCATACAACAACAGATTGAAAAAGCACGCTAAAGATTTAATGTATACAGCCATGTTTTTAAAAATATTGGGACCACAGATCAACCCTAATATTGTCAAGGGAGTTATTAAAGGAACGTTTAAAACAACAGCTAATTTACTGTCCGCTACAACAAAGAAAATCAGGTCTTTGCCCCATGACAAAAAAAATCCTAATTCCGAAAAAGAATTTCATTAACACAGAAGCTTTTGTGATAGAAAATTCTGATCAATTTGTAGGTGAGAATCAGGGTAATTATCACGATGATATGCAGGAAGAAACAGCAGAGGCATATTACGCATATGATGCCAGGCAGAGAGGTACACACAGTAGATATACACGAAGAAGTAGATACAGACACAACCACCAAGGTAGAACAAATGTGACAAATATACATACCCACACACCACAGCAGAATAGTGACACAATTAGGTGTTACAGATGAAACAATTTAGGACATTTAGGAAGAGATTGCCGAACTCAACAACCTTTTAACCGAGGTCAATTCAAGGATTTTCGCAGGAAAATATAAATACGAACGCTGAAATAAATAGAGAGCATAAAGTTAGTAAACAACTTGGTAGGATTAATTTAATAAAACATTTAGCAAAGACAAATGCGATGGCTTTTGGTAACTCCGTGCACACATGTGAATTAAACATGAATAAATTAGATCCTGTGTACGTTAAATTCAATGGTGAACTTATTTCGTCACTCAATTCAAAAAATCAATGCGAATGTAAAAATAAGTTCGATTTACTAAAAGAAGTGAATTTAAGCGATGAGGAGGTAAGTACAAGCGAGACGCTTATAGCAGCTCAGTTCGTAAAAAATAAAGATGAATTAAGCGGATTAAAGGACTGTCATTATACAATAAAAGGGACTTCTAAACCAACGATAATATTACATAGTAAAGAATTCGATTGGGAAGCGTTAATAGATTCAGGTAGTGAGCGAACGATATTAAACAGTCGTAATTTCAAGTATATTGCGAGTAACGAAGAAATAATGAGATCGGATGTTACTATTAAAGGCATAAACGGTCTTTCCGAAGTAAAGGGTGAAATAAATTTAGTATTGTCATCCAAGTCAAATAAAATACGAGTAAACGCTTTACTAATCGACAACGCTAGCATTTCATACGATATGATATTAGGAAGGGATGCGTTAAAAAATGCCCAAATTAATTTTGATGAAAATAATTTGAAGTTAGGTGAAGAAAAAATTCCGTTTATGGAAAAACGTAAAATAGCTACTAAGGAACTATTAAGTACGGACTGCTTAATAGCAGAGTTAGTTCTCATTTCTAATAGGTCAAAGAGGAGAACTTTAATTAGAGAAATAAACGAACAAACAGACAGCAACAGTAGCATTGCGAAGGTAAGGGTTAAATCTTAATTAAAACAGAAAGGGCAAGCGGAGGTTATGAAATCCGAAATGAAAACAAAGCCTAGAAGAAAAAATATAATACGCAAGAAGAACAGTAATGTTCATATAAGTAGCCAAGTAGTTGAGGCAAATACTATAAAAGTAATTTATGGTTTTGTTAAGAATAACGAAGCAGAAAGTTTTATCGTAGCTAAAAGAAGTTTCAGTTCGGGTTTAGTGGTAGCCGAAACCCTGATAAATATAGAAGAAAGTAAAAACGAATGGGACCAAGTGTCTATTTGCCCAGTTTTTGTAATGAATCCGACTGATAGTGATATCGTATTAAACGAAAATCAAATATTAGGAACGCTCGAAATCTATGAAAGAAAAGTCGAGGTTAATATAGCGACTATTTCGGAGTGTTTAAATAATAGGACTCGTAAATCTAGATTAGGAAACGTGTTGAGTGACGAAAAAACAAAGCCATTTGAACGAAACGTTACCCCTGATTTAATTTATGAAAAGTCAATGGTACATGCAGTTGGAAATAATGGAGAGCCATTAGTTTCAGTGCATGGCAACCGTGAGATAAAGTGTAAAATATCACGTGACGGAAGTGCTGATAGAAGCCGTGATATCACAGTAAGAAGTGATGATGTAGAAAACAATTCTCAGACAATGCCATCAGCACTGAGAAGGTTAATTAATGCTGACATATCATGTGGAATGTCAAAGTATGAAGACAAAACGACACAGTTACTAAATGACTTTAGAGACGTAGTAACACTTAAAGACGAACCAATAGGAACCACTAGTATCTGTACACACAGGATTAAATTAAAAGACCCTAATGTAGTAATCAATAAAATACCGTATAGAATACCACATAAATTTCAAGAACAACTTGAAGAAGTTAATAAATCAATGTTAGAAGAAGGAACTATTGAACCTTCAATGTCCGATTTCAATTTTCCCGTCATCGTGGTTCATAAAAAGAATGGGGAAATACGTCCCGTAATAGATTTCAGATCTCTAAATAAATGTGTACATATACAAGGGTTTCCATTACCAAGAGTAGACGACATGTTAGGATCACTAGGAGGGTCCAAGGTATTTTCTAGTTTAGATCTAAGGAGCGCTTTTCACCAAGTGAAAATATCTGAAGAATCTAAAAGACTTACAGCTTTTGCGGTAAATGGAAAAAAATTTCATTTCCGCAAATTACCCTTCGGGTATGTCAATAGTCCAAGAGTATTTCAGGCAATTATGACAAAAGCGTTAAATAAAGTATTAGGGAAATTATGTTTCGTATTTATTGATGATATCCTAATTTTTAGTCGATCATATGAACAACATTTAAATGATATTAGCCAAGTGCTGATGAGTTTACGTGATGCTCATTTGAGATTAAAATTAGAGAAGTGTGAATTCTTTAAACACGAAATCAACTTTCTTGGACATCGAGTCACGACTGAGGGCATACGGTGCATCCAAAACGAAAAACTTAGAGAAGCATCTAGACCAACAGATGTAAAGAAACTTCAGCGTTTTCTAGGACTTGCGAATTATTTTCGTAAGTTCGTCCCTAAATTCAGCCAGAAGGCCGAACCATTATACAGACTATTAAGGAAGGACACTAAATTTGACTGGACTGACGAATGTGAGGCTAGCTTCACTAGTCTCAAAAATATTTTGACATCAGATAAGGTTTTAGCTCATCCAAATTATTCCAGACCATTTTATTTATTTACTGATATCTCAAGTGTCTGAATTGGCGTAGCTTTGCTACAGCCAGATTCGACCGGGAGCAAAACATTAAGACCCATAGCCTATTTCAGTAAATCATTAAATTCTACTCAGAAAAGGTACTCAGTAACAAAACAAGAGTTTCTTGCGATCCATCTAGCATTAAAGGAATTTCAATATCTATGTCTAGGGTGCCCTATAACCATTTTAACTGATCACAAACCCTTATGCGCGTTTTTTGGTATTAAACTTCCATTAGATTCTTCGATGGCAAGGTGGGCAATCGAAGCCAGCACCTATGATTGTAACGTGAAATATTTTGAGGGAAAACGTAATGTGGTAGCAGATACTCTAAGTAGATTACCTCCGTTAACGGAAGAAACAATAGATGAATGCGAACTTTTAACACCATCTAATGAAAGTTTTAGCTCAATTGAAAGTTGTATAGCAACCACAAGATCGAGGGCTAAACTGAATGTACCACAAATTATTGACAACAATGACATTGAATCAGAAACAGACTCAGAAAATGAACAAGAATCAGATCCATCTAAATTGTATAAAATCAACAAAGAAAAACCATTTCTAAATTACATAACTAAACACGAAGAAATAACATGGACTTTAAACAGACTAAAGACAGCACAGTCGAAAGACTTTGCTTGTAAGGAAATTATGGACATTTTAAATAGGAAAAAGTTAGGGACAGCTAAAAAAATAGCTGAGTTTTTCATATTAGACGGAATATTATATCGACATAGGAAAATAGATACTAGGGCAGCCAGTATTATTAATTATGTTATACCAACTGAAATGATCAATTTAGCAATTAATTCAATACATTTTAACACACATTGTGGTTTAGCTCATACGCTATATAAATTTCGACTAAAATACTATCATTTTCAAGAAATATCGGTCATAGAATCTTTTATTAAAAGATGTGACGTTTGCAAGATACTTAAGGGAAGTCTAGATACAGCAATAAAATTATTGTCTGCCCCAGTAGCTAACACACCATTTGAAACAGTTTCATTTGATTTTATAGGACCTTTTATTACAACTGACACGAACAACAAGTACATTTTATCAATAACATGTATGTTGACACGATATAACGAATTACACGCAGTAGCTGACAAATCAACCAACACAGTAATTGATTGTCTAAGTAAAACATTTAGCCGTTGCGGATATCCCAAAACGCTAATGTCAGATTGTGCGAAAGAATTTAAGTCTAACGCAATTAAAACTTTCAGTGAAATACATCAGATTTATAAATGTGAGGTGTTACCATACTCAGCATATTCCAATGGAATTTGTGAACGCAACAACCAAAGAATTAACAAGCTATTAAGATTTTATGTAGCTACAGTAAATCACGATAACTGGGACACGTTTCTCGATATTGTCCAAAACACAATCAACAATCAGGTTAATATGTCCTTGAAGGATACTCCTTCATTTGCCATGTATGCTCGAGATACTTCGCCAAATAGACAAGCAGAAAATTTGGATAACATTTATAATTTAGATACATCAGAATCAATAGTCAAAATTAAGGCCAGACAAGCTATATTTATTTAAGATCAGATTAGGGCTAACATAATTAATCAAACAAACGCATAATTTACCACAATAGGACACGAAAAGACAAAATTAAACAGATATGTGATCGAGTATTAATTAGGAACCACCAAAAAACACATAAACTACAATTGAATTGGATAGGACCAGGTACAGTATTACAGGTCAAGAAAAATAAAGCCATAATAAAAATTGGACACAAAACGATAACAAGTAACATAAATTACTTAACTAAGTTAGAAAATTTCACAACCAATTAATTAAGTAATTTCATTACTATCATTAAACAGGAAATCAAATTGTGAGCAATTTGAATATAAACATCATGAAGATGGCCCAAAATAGGAACACATAATACGAAGGAACATGAAGTAACTTGAAGTAACATGTAACATATAGTACAGGAACACTTGACATATAACTCAGTTACATGCAAAGATTCAGAGAAATGTTTACATTTTTTTTGCTTACGCTAGTCAAACAAACACACATTATGCAGCTCATTGTTAATAATACAATACTTTCTTTGCTCAGTAAGAGAATTATTGTATCAATACATGATAATTTTTAGCATGTAAAATAATTGTATGTATTTAATTTAAGTTGGTGGGATGAATTATGAATTTTATTAATATAAAATTACATATAATAATTTTAAGATGATTAATTTTTTAATGCATGTTAATTTTAAATTTTGTGTTTATATGTTTAGTGTAACGAATAAGATAGATTATAATTTGTCAAAATACTAAAGAAATGTAGAAGTTAAATTGTTTAAAATCAGAATGAAAATTAAAAATAAATTTGAAATCATGATGAAAGACTGAAATAATTTAAAATCAAAAATAATTAATTCACACTGAGACTGATAACTGATAAATTACTAAGACCAGGGGCCATGAATTAACAGTATCGTTTTGATTTCAGTTACACGGAGTCAGCCATACCCAGCCATTGACAGCTTCTCAGCCATACCCAGCCATTGACAGCTTCTCAGCCATACCCAGCCATTGACAGCTTCTCAGCCATACCCAGCCATTGACAGCTTCTCAGCCATACCCAGCCAGTGACTGATCCTCAGCCACTCACAGCCGGTGAAAAACGTTTGCTGTAACTACTTGACACACTGACATATTTCAAGGTCGTGAGAAAACAGCTGACAGAATGGGACAAACACAAAGCAACTTTGATTTGAACTCTGTCGTAGAATTGATCCAAAAGTCGACGTCAATGAATAAGGCTCACCTAGAGGCGACTATAAAAAATATGGGGACAACCCAGTATGACCTAATACCTGATTTAATTAGCGATGTGTTGGTTTTAATTCTGACATTATTAATGGTAGTATTCATGGTATGTGGGTACACCCACGCTAAGAAAGTTAAGTCCGATGAGGACATGAAGATGTACGAGATACGGAGTTTGAAATCAAAAATGGCGACGGAAGCCTTTTACCAAATTAAAAGTAGGAGCCCTTTAGAACAGGGAAACTAATTGGGACGGTAAATTACTTTAATGACCAGGCAATCAACATTCAGGCGACAAATTTTATTATAATGCCTCATAAAAAACAAAAAACAAAATTAATATTAAAAGGTCGAGTAGCATTTAGGAAAAATTTTTAAAAAGTCAAATTAAATTAGACCATTACTTTAAGTTTTTAATTTTAAGTTTGGGTAATTTTAAGTGAAAATTAAACAATAACCGCTTTCAATTGAATTTAATTTTAAGTTTAAATTTTTTTTCTTTCGATGTTAATTTTAATGTTTATTTTTAAGGATTATGACGGTCTCAAAATTTGATAATAAAAAAATGATCAAAATTCATAAAAAAGAATATAAATAAAAGTCACAATTTACGATATCATAACATATGATAAATTATAACGAATAATTCTTTTCATCAATAAAGAAGGAATTTCATTAAAATAAAACAAAACTAAGTTAAATAAAAATATATTTTTAGAATAAATTTTTTTTTTTAATCATAAATTTTTTTCAAATGTAAATGAAATAACAACTATGTGTAATATATTGGAGTGATCGAAGACTCTGATAATATTTAGAATAATATTCTAAATATTAGGAGGGGCGAGGTGAGATCTCAAATAGATTAGGCAAGTTTTACATTTATAAAATGGAAAAATTATTTATTTTGAACTGAGACATAGTAGGTAGGAATAACTTAGAATATTTAGTAATAAATAAAAATATATTGTTAAAGCAAAAATTAAGATTGTATAGGTAAGATAAAAATTTTATGGATGCACTTTACTTCTGAAATATTTTTAGAATGAATTAAACTTATATTTTTCAATTTGCTAATAATACTCTTATAGCCGGTTCGAGAAATTTCAAGAGATCCAATCCACATGTTTCCACTAACAGAGTGCGCATCTGAACATTGTTAACTAATGGGTAACAATGTGCAGACAGGCCAGCTGGTAGTTTGGAAAATGTGAATTGTAACTTTGAAATTTTCGGAAGGGGGGAGCGATGTAGTGAGGCAAACACATTACTTGTGTGTGCATAACTGCTCTCGCAAACCTATATGATTATGTGTAATCAACATTCAAATTCAGTTACCATTTGACTCGCATGAGATGAACATCTAATCTCAAGTCTAGTTTGTGAGACAATTGCTTGTGAGTGTTTTAGTGAAGTGCATAGTGAAAATATATATGCTTGATACAGAAATACAATCTCTTTAAAGTTTTAGTTAAACTTATTATTCATCCTAAATACAGTTAAGCATTGACCAGAGGCCTGAGGTCGGAACCATATAGGCAAGGTGGTTCTAGGGCATGGTCATGAGTATTTAGTAGAAAGAGATAAACTGAGAAAAAGGAATCTGAAAGATAAGATACAGAGTTAGATTCTAATCACACGTAACCCATACAGTGGACCGTTATAAGGTTTCACAGTTGATGAGATAACCCACAGAGGGGACCATCACAGTAATGTTAATTTATCTGGAAGGGATTTGTGTAATAAATTTGGAATGCAGATAACTATTTCTACAAATGATGTTCATAATGTTACATATGATGTTCTCGATAATTTTAAGGACTACCTATCTGATGATTTTAAATCTTCGGTAAAACAGACAGTCAGTCTAAGAGTTGAGCCGGAGGCAAGACCGATATTTGCTAAAGCTAGATCTGTTCCTGTAAGACTCAAGAAATTAGTAAAAACTGAAGTGGAGAGATTAATTGAAAATGGCATAGTTACTAAGGTATATGAAAGCGAGTGGGCTTCACCCACTGTTAATGTGCTCAAGAAAGACGGATCAATTAGAATGTGTGGAGATTTTTCTTCTACGGTAAATAAATTCTTGGATCCAGTTAATACTACGTTGCCATCAATTGAAGAAGTAATAGTAAATGTCGGTGCTGCCTCTATATTTTCGAAAATTGATCTAGCTAATGCGTTTTTGCAATTACCATTGGATGAGGAGTCTAAAAAATTCACGACAGTAAATACTTCAGAGGGTCTTCTTAGATATAATTTCCTACTTTTGGTCTTAAATGTAGCCCAGGGATATTTCAGGTTTTTATGAGCAAACTGTTAAATTCTATAAATGGAGTAATAGTATATCAAGATGATTTATTGATTATGTCTGTTAATGAAAAAGAACACAGGGAAACCCTGTTCAAGGTGCTAGAAACTCTAAAAGATGCTGGTATTAAAGTAAACACTAAGAAATGTCAATTTTTCACGTCAGAGGTTCAGTATCTTGGGCATGTTTTTAGCTGTGAAGGGGTACATCCTAATCCAGAGAAAGTACGGGCTATTCTAGATGCCCCAGCTTCGACCAATTTGAAACAACTACAAGCATTTCTTGGATTAGCAAACTTCTATTCTCGATTCATACCTAACTACTCTGACGTACTTTCTCCTCTCTACAGATTGTTAAGCAAAGACGTAAGATTTCACTGGGAAGACGAGCATCAAAAAAGATTCGATAGGATTAAAAAACTTTTCACGACAAGTAAAGTATTGAAACCTTACAACATTAATTTTGAAACATTACTGGAAACAGATAGTTCAGGATATGGTATTGCTGCGGTTATAATGCAGAGAAAAAATGTTGATTCTTGTTGGCTCCCGGTGCAATTTGCGTCTCGATCATTAAATACTGCTGAGAGAAATTATTCAAATATTGAAAGAAAGGCTTTGAGTGTTGTTTTTGGTGTAGAAAGATTCAAGAAATTTCTACTAGGCTCTAAATTCACTATTCAAAATGATCAACAGCCTCTACGTAAATTATTTGCTCATGATTCTGTAGTACCCTCTACTTGTTCAGCCAGATTACAACGTTGGCGTATAACGCTGTCTCATTTCAATTACATATTTGAATACTCTAAGGGTGAACTTAATGTATATAGTGACTGCTTGAGCAGGTTTCCGCTACCTGAAACAACAACGGAAAATGAGCCTTATGAATTAATTTTTGCAGTTAGTTCATTGAATAATATGTCCATCACTTGCGATGATATTAAGAATGAGACTTCTTTAGATAAAGACCTGGTAGAACTTGAAGAATATATTAAATATGGATGGCCTGTAAATAATTCTAATTCAAATTTATCTAAGTATAAGAATATTATTAGTCAATTGTCAATTATGAGGGGATGTATATTGTATAATAATAAAGTTCTCATTCCACAGTCCATGCGCAAAGATGTTTTGAGTCAGTTTCATGAGGGGCACCCTGGTGTGTGTGCTATGAAATCGGTTGCAAGATCTCTTATATGGTACCCAGGCATTGACAATGATATCACACAGTTAGTTGGATCTTGTTCCACTTGTCAAGTTAACTGGGCGAAACCTCCACAAAATAGGAATGTTGAATGGCCTACTCCTACTCGGGTATGGTCACGTGTTCACATTGACCATTTCTTTTACGATAACAAAATTTGCCTCATTGCTGTAGATGCTCTGTCACGTTACATAGAATGTGAAATGGTTCGTAACACTAGCGTGGAAGAAACGATCGATGCATTGCGAGTTATCTTTAGTCATAATGGGCTGTGTGATATCATCGTTTCAGACAATGCCAGTTGTTTTACCGCTCATCAATTTTCAGAATTTCTTAAAACAATTGGTATAAAGCACATCACACCTCCTCCATATTCTCCTTCGTCTAACAGTCAAGCCGAAAGAGCAGTGAGAGTTATCAAGGAACTCCTAAAGAAAACTGACTCAAAAGAATCTTTCAAATCTCGTCTAGCTAAGTCATTATTTTATTATAGAGCTATTCCTCATTCTATATCTCTAATTGCCCCATCTATTTCTTTAAATAACAGAAAATTTGTAACTATGAGAGACAGAGTAAATCCTAGATTTTGCTATCATGATAAACAAACTGTAAAAACGTTGCCTGTATTTGAAATAGGAAATACTGTGTTGGCTCTAAATTTGAGGGAAGGGCCAAAATGGTTGATCGGCACAGTGATGCAGAAAGAAGGTACTAATGTATATGGTATTTTGATCCACAAACTGAACACAACGTGGTGAAGACATAGTAATCAGTTGCTATCAGCTTCATCATCGATTGAAAATGTTGAAGAATCTAGAATTCCAGATTCCTCAACTGATAATATACTTGAAAACACTGCTGCCTCTCAGACTAATTTTCGCATTCCGCCAAATTATGTAGTACCTAAAAAATGATCCTCAATATCAGTTGTTGAGACGGTCTAGCAGACCTAGCAAGCCAGTAGTTCGGTATGGTTTTGATGAAGTATTATGTCTGGTTTTATTATTATATGTATATTCATTTAAAATGGAGGGGAAATGTTATATTCCTATTTATGCTTATTCTTTATTGTACTCTGTATTGTTGTTTAGTTACTGCAGGGGCGTATCTAGGATTCGGTCAAGGGGGGGCACTTTTCAAAAAATTAACGTTTCTGAAAAAATCTACGGATAATTCCTCAGACTGGTCAGCTATTTGATTATTTTAATTGCTTTGAACTTGCTTACACTGTGTTCCGTCAGAAGCGTCCTTTTTTAAATTGCGAAATGGGAGGACGTCATTATGTTCATAAAGAATGGATTTTACCCTATTAATATTAGCATTTTTCCAAAACCTTAAAAATACTTTTGAATTTGAAAAGAAATGCATCGTCCTGTACTCGGTAGTTTGCCAAAACACCTTCTTCTTCAACAGTATGTCGAAAATTCATGCTTCACTCCATGACAAGTGGAAGGGCTGCTAAATCTTACTACCTGAAAAAGTTCTTTAGAGTTCGTGGTCTATTCAATGAAACTGGATCTATTCACAAGAAAAGCAAATGATAACAAAACCAAAAAGAACAAAAACAGTGATTCAGGAGGTTAAGAGTTTCTATGAAGAACCCCCAGAGCCCCCAGTTTCTCAGCAGATTTCACCAACCATAACTTCGTTGTGGAGGATCGTCAGGAACACTAATGAAAATCCCTGAAATATCAACGGAATAAATGATAGGTATGATGCTAAGGTAATATCTTCGTTGCCATTATTAATTGAATGGATATACACTATACAGGCATCCCCCGCTTTAGTTACCAAATCAAGACTCAGTTCAGTTACCAAACGGCAACTAAAGCGAATAAAAGTAACAAGAAATTTATAATTGTCACTCCTTGATTTATACCTCATTTTCTATGAGTTATAGAAAGAAAATTCATTATTAAAGTAAAACGTATCTAAGCATATTATTAATAATATACAGTCTTTCATTGTTTGTGACTGTGACGAAAAAGTTTAAAGTCGTGCATTTATTAAATGTTTTAAAATCCATCCATAGCTTAACTCTCACTCAGTATAGGTGTAGTAATTAATAGATACTTAATTAAACTTCTATAATTGTTGTGCTACATTTAACAAACAGCAATTTTATGCTTTATGAAATATTTTTGGTAGCAGGGTACTAAGTTCCAAGTTATTGGTTGGTTCTACAATTTTGGACACGTCAGAAAAAAAATTTAATAACTGTTTAACAATTTAAAAATTATAAATTTAATTATTATTTAACTATTTAAAAATTATAAATTTAATTATTATTGTAATTGGTATCATGGTTATCAATTGAAACAAAAGTTAAATAATGATTGCTATATGAAGATTTTCACGTGTTCGAAAATATGGAACCGTGCAATAACACGGAACTAACCCTAAAATGGGACATGTTGAATTTCTGAACCAATTGCTTCTAATAACCTCACCTGGATTATAATTTTGATTTTTTTAGTTACCGTGAAAAAATCACAAAAAATTGTCTCCGTTTTCTATGTCTACGAACGGTTCTTATTTCGAAACATATGACTCGAAATAAGTACCACTTTTGTTAAAGTGAGTTGTACTTAAAGCAAGGCTTGCCTGTAATCTTCCTTGATGATGGCAACTTATCATCGGTTAATGGTGTTTCATATCTCAGATTGCTACAGGATATTATTTGGTGCTAGTTTGTTATGCGATCTGATCATCATTTACTGGTTTGGCATGCGATCTATTTAGAATTTATTAGCAAATATAAAAGATACAAACAGATATACAAGATACCAAATATATATAGTATTTTATTTCCTTGAATAATTATATACCATTTACATATTCAAAGCCTTAATATGGAAATACTTCAAGAAAATATCGTTATATAAACTACATCCTACCAAACTTATTTGAATATAAAGTAAAAATAAGCAATCAATATATGTTTTTTTTTACTTTTAATGCATTGTGACAATATCATCTCGTCTATATTGTTTGTTTTGTATCATAGTTGCTTAAAAAGAAAAATTATCATAATTATTAAAATTAAAATACTAAAGCATTATCAGATCACATTAACCCCATAGATCGCATACCAAACAAGCAACCCTTGTTTGGCCCATACTGCACCATTCTGCAACTTGTTCTACAGTTTGGTGGATGCAAGACGGCGCTCCACCACATTGAACAAAATTCAACAAATGCAGTTCTAGAATTTCTCATTGAAAAGATTAGAGGTCGATTCATTAGCAGAAGAACGGAAAATTCCTGGCCAGCACACAATCAATATCTCAACCCTTTGGATTTTCACTTCTTGGCTGCTGCACAAACTCGAGTTTATATATGAAAAAGAATATTCCATTGTGTCTCTTATACAAAATGTTTAAAGTTTCGCTGAAAGGTATAACACGAAGACCCCTAAGAAATTTGAAAGAATGTTTCGAAGTTTGCTTCGTTCTGTCTTCAGACTGGAGGAGGTCATTTTCATCAACTTCTGTAGGGCCACAGGAGATGTGGTTCATATGATATAGCCATATATATAGGAAAATAAATGTTTAATAATAATACTTTCTTTTTCATCAACGTGGTGTATCTATGATGACAATTGATGCAATAGAAGTGCTTCTAATTCGCAATTTAAAAATGTCGTTTCTGATGGAACACAGTGTGTCAGTGGATGTATTGTATAGTCCATAAGCTGTATATCAAGTCTAATAGACTGATAGTTATTAAATTAATCACAATATTCAATCATTGGCTGCAGCAAAAATAATCAAAACCATACTGATACACTGTGTTTCATCAAATAACGTATTTTTTTAATTGTGGATTAGAAGAACTTACAAATAAGTCAAATACCATTATAGATGCATCACTTTGGAGGAAACGAAAGGATTTTAATAATTATTAAACATTTATTGTCTTATATCATATGAGGCACATCTCCTGAGGTCCTACAAAAGTTGTTGAAAATGACCCTCTCCGATGTGAAGACAGAACGATGGACGCTTCAGAACATTCTTGCATACTTTCTTGAGAGTCTTATTGTTATATCTTTGACCGGAGATTTGAACACATTATATAAGACTCATTGGGATCTGTTTTTTTTATATATAAACATATAAACTCGAGTTTGAGCAGCAGCCCATATGCGAAAGTCCAAAGAGTTGAGACCTGGACTGTGTGCTGACCAGGAATTTTATTTCCGTACTTCTGCTTATCACTCGACCTCGAAACTTTTCCTTAAATTCTAAAGCTGTCTTTGTGCAATGTGGTCTTGCATCCACAAAAGTGAAGAAGTTGTAGGCTGGGCCAAATAATGTGCTGGAGCAATCAGAGTTTTGAAAACCATTAACTGGTAACAAGTTGCCATATTCATTAAGGAATGATTACCTTAGCATCATACCTATCATTTGTTTTCCAGGTATTTCGAGGATTTTCATTCGTATTTTTCGATGTGTTTTTGATGGAGGCAAATTAACTTCTCGATCGTCTGTCCAAACGATTAAATTGGCAATGCTGGATGGTTGCTGCATAATCCACTTACAAAACCGCTATTTATGTGGTTTTCGTTATTGGTCGAACTGAAGTTCAATGATAGAAATGGAATTTAAATGAATGTATGACGATCCTCCACCACGTGGTTTTGGTGTGGATGAAATCTGCTGAAAAGTTTTTCTGAGAGAAAAACTAGTGGTTTCTTCAAAGAAACTCTTCACCTCCTGAATCGCAGTTTGTGTTTTTTTAGTTTTGTTTTTATTTACTTCTTCTTGTGAATAGAACCAGTTTCATTGAATAGACAACGAACTCGTGTGAACTTTTCAAGTGGAAAGATTTAGCCAACCGTTCCATTTATCTTGGGAAAGCATGAATTTTCGGTGTACTGTTGAAGAAAAAAGTGTTTTGGCAAACTACAGAGTACAGGACGATGAATTTCTTCTCAAATTCAAAAACATTTTTAAATTAAAGAACAATGATAGAAATTCACTCTCTATGGACAAAATGGCTTCTTCTACATGATACAACTTGAAGCAATTTAATTTCTCCCATTTCGCAATTTAAAAATGACGATTTTGATAGAATACAGTATTCAAGCATGTCAAAAGCAAGTAAAAATAATCAAATAATTGACATTTCTTCAATTTGGCGGATTAATCCATATATTTTTTTAATCCGTAGATTTATTTTTAAAAAGTTCAGACCTCAAGGGGGGGGCATCTGCCCCAAATGCCCCCCCCCCCTTGTATACGCGCCTGAGTTACTGTATCTTTATTGTGTGTATGTAACTATGAATGTTGTGTGCACATGCTCCTTCAGAGCGCACGTGTTTAGTTTGTATTCAGCTATCATAAAAGGAGGTTGTCAACACACTCTCTCATTGCATTCCACTAAAATACAACAAGTAGGTAACTAGGACCTAAATTGGTATTTATAAACAGTTGTAGGCAACTAGGTAGGCATTGATAAACACCAGTAGGTAACTAGGTAGGTATTGACAAACAGTAATGTAGGTAACTAAGTAGGTACTGATATATACTACGTTAGGTAGAGGTAGGTAAGCATCGTTATGTAGAGGTTGGTAAACATCGCTAGGTAGAGGTAGGTAAACATCGTTAGGCAGAGATGAGTAAAGATCGTTAGGCAGAGGTAAGTAAAGATCGTTAGGCAGAGGTATGTAAACATTGTTAGGCAGAAGTAGGTAAGTCAATGCCTCCAAACATCTATGAACTCAGATATTCTCTCCTTCAGAATGCTCACCGAGAAATCTGCTAGTTGTTCGTAGGTATTTAGGAAGCGTTTAACATCTCGAGATGATGGTGAGGTAGACTTGACCCATACACAGACCCTGCCATCCTCTGAATTACAACCCGATATAATATATGCATGTTTTTTCTTCATCCTTCTCAGTGCCCACATAATCGTACTCCGAGTTTGTGTCAAATCTTCATTCACAAAATAGTTAGGTTTGGCTTGCTTACAAGCGTACCTAATATCTCTCTTCAGGTCCCGACGGCACAGCTTCACAATTATCGGTCTCTTGTCAGGCCCTTGCTGCTTCTGTTTATTGCCCAATCTGTGCGCTGTGGATATGTCATTCTTATTGATATCCAGGTTGACCTTCTTCAATAACGTGATCACTATTCCAGAACAGTCTTCTCCCTGTTCGCAAAGTGAAAGTGAATCACCTGAAAATATTAGGCAGTCTCTTCTCTCATAGGCATCGCTATCATCCACCCTTTCTTCAAGCTTTGGTACCTTGTTCTGCAGTTTCTCCAAGTTACTTTTAACATCTGCTAGATCTTTCAGCTTACTCTCAATGTCTACCAAGATGTCATGCTTGAAGGAAGAGAATTGCTCTATGAGATCCTCCAAGCGGGTTCCCATCTCACTTACTGATTTATTAGATTTTTCCAAACAACCGGTAAAGAATTTCTTCATAGTCCCCAACTGCTTCTCCATCTTTTCAAGGATAATCTTTCCATCTTCAGATAATTGTTTATCTGAAGGTACAGCGGCAGCACGAGTTGCGGCCATTTCTAGGAGTGAATACTGAATAAGGAAACTCACTATTTACTTAAGTTATTCACAAGCGAGGAGCGGCACAGACACACCACAACCTCACTACAAGAAATATGAAAAAAAAAATATTAGACTCAAGACTCCAGTATAATAAACATCACAGACTCCTCAACTCTCACTCCAACAAACAATTTTATGATAACCCAGCTAACCAAAAGCTGTTTGTCCCATGTCTTAAGACGTCTGATACCCTCGCTATAGAGGGATTTAAGACATGGGGCGAGGGAAATCAGACGTCTTGCAGACGTCTAAGTCTCTTCATTTGAACAGGGGTCCCCCTCTGCAAGACGTCTGATCCCACGTCTTGTCCCTCTCTGACAGAGGGGGACATCCACATTTCCCAAGTCTTATCCCACTTCGTTTTCAAGACGTGGGACCCACATGTGACAGAGTGTGGATGTCCCTCGCTATAGAGGGATTCAAGACGTAGGACAGAGTGCGGATGTCCCTCGCTATAGAGGGAAGATGGATTCAAGACGTGGGACCCACGTGAGACAGGGTGCGGATGTCCCTCGCTATAGAGGGATTAAAGACGTGGGACAGAGTGTAGATGTTCCTCTCTGCAAGACGTGGGACAGAGTGCGGATGTCCCCCTCTGCAAGACGTGGGACAGATTGCGGATGTCCCTGTAAAAATATTGTATCTCTCCTTTCATTTTACTTTGGAAATTAAATATTTTCTTAAGGGCAAGAACACTGGTTGTCAGTGTTAATCTTAGTCCGTCTTAAAACGGCCTAATTCAACGAGTATAATTTATTTGATTGGCTTATTTTTTCCTTGCTCAATCAATATTTCTAATCAGATTCTTTATTTCTGGTTTAGTATATATTTTCATTCAATTTGAATTAAATTCTTTCATTCAATAACTCTAATGGACAAAAAGGGTAATGATACACAATATTGTATGTAATACAATAATGTATGTAACACAAGCAGATAGATAGTTAGTCGCATGTAAGTTCACAGTTCACTATGTTTGTTCTAAATCAAAGACGATTCACACGCAAAGTATCTCCTTACGTAGAACGTACGTAATTTACAGATTATCAGGCTGGTGACTCTATTACTGAACAGGGTATAAATGTTTCAACCCTTTTTATTAGAAAAGGGTGTGTATCGTCCTTGGGGAATTTCAAAGTATCTAAGGAAAAAACTAGTCAAAATTGTAAAATAATCTGGGTACAACAGAGTCTTTGAAAATATCTTTTTAAATCTTAGAATGATTGTAAATAATCATTAGTGTCTGGCAAAATAATCCTTAAAAGATATTTTCGATCGAGTGTTCAATTAGTGACGATTGTGTACCTTTAGTCTAATCGCTTAGTTCCTTGAAGCACAATCATAAAGTACATTTTTAAGTACCTAAACCTCTAATAAAAACTCCTTATACGGATTCAACTCCCTTTGCTCATTGAATGCATATTCATGTTTTAATGTTGAATGTTTTTAACTATGTAGAATGTTTAACTATGTTTCATACATAAAATGTTATTATTCACGAGTATAAGAATTTAGCAAATGAAATAATGATCAATAAAAATAATAATTAATATAATTATAATACTACTGATTGATGCTCGTGATAATTAACATCACCCCTCTCCTTAATTTCAAAAATAGCTAAAGGCTATTTTTCAGTAAGATCTCTCAAGTTCCTCTGTGAACAAACAACAAAAAAAAACAATAAAAACCAGCGAGTAAGTAAAAGCAATGAACGAAACTATAATGTAGATACTTATGTCTATACCACCCTAAAATCTGATCTGTTATTACGTTATTAATTGAATATTACACTTGTTTTTAAATCAATGATCGTTGCTTTAACTTCTGGCTGTAAAAAAAAATCGCATTGAAATAAATTATCAATAAGGACCGTTTATTTGTTTTCTTTTCCTTATTTTTGAATAATTTAGACCAACACTATTACAAGAATCCAATCGTTTCACCATAACGCTTTGTTTAATCAAAAGTTATAGTGCCAGTCATGTTTTCCTGCAAGTGAAATAAATCCTACCTGCGATAACAGATTAAATTATTCAAAGAGGATAATGCACTAGGTACATGTCCACATACTAACAATTTTAATTCAACGTTAAAATTTTATTAGGATCTCCACATATCTTAAAGTCATTTTTAAATATTAACATAGGATAAACGCACTTTTTCGTTTTATTTTAGTTATTTATTTTCGGTATTTATTGTAATTATAATAGCGCATTGTTCCCAGTTCATATTGAAAAATAACTGCTATATATTATCTTATATTAATATACCTCAAACGTATAAAATGGATATATAATTCTACCTATTGGTTAATTTCCTGTGTCACAATGCACTATTTATTATTGTTAATTCTGAGTAATTAATATCTACTTATTACTGTTCAAAATTTTCAAATTCATAAATAATGTTCTTCCTACATCACTCATTATACACTGATCCTAAATCACTGATTCTACACTGATCCTATACTTCAAGAGGTTAAGGCACGCCGGTTAGTAAGGCCGTGGTTGACGTCACAAGTCACGCAGATAAGTGACTTATTGATGGTAGAAGAATCTACCTGGGATGACATCGAAAACCTCAAGTTTAGGAGAATGCCACATCAGTGGCAAGTCCGTTGCAGGCGTCGTAAGTCACGAGGGTAAGGTGACTCAGCGGTGGTATATGGATCCACCATGGACGACATCAGAAGCCACGAGATGACTGGAACGCCACATCAGTGTATGGTCAACACCTTGGACAGTGTCATTAGCCACCCGATTTAGGAGGTCCAGTGGTACGGTGTTGATAGAACACAGGGAAGGTTATTGACCCTTGGCTCAGAACAGTGAAGTGCATAGTGACCCCAGGTTTGAATATGAAATAGAAAAAAGGTGCATTAAATATTGGCAAACACAAATATATGAATTAATAATTGTATCATACATTTTTTTTAAAGGTTAAGTAAATGCGGATTTTGAGCCACTTCAATTTTAGGTCTTACAGACTTTGTACAAAGTTAACATTTTAATATATTATTTAGATTGCATTATAAATCAGATATAATTATAAAAAAATAATAAAATGATGGTATTTCAGAAAATAAGGAAGTGGCTCAAAATTGAAGATTTTGATTTTGAGCCACTTTTCAAAAATACCTACTAAATGACATTTTGTCAACAAGAAATATATGTATTATGATTATAAATAAATAGAGCACAAAATAAAATAAAAAAAATTTTCAGTTTAATGGATATTAAAAAACAGTGGCTCGTATCGAACATAGACCTCCATTGAAATAGCAAATTGAGCAACTTCAACAAATATTCTAATCAAGCTAAATTTTATGTTTTCCTTGTGAAAACACGCGTATTCATTGTAATTCAAGATGTGCTAATGAGAAAGAATTAATAAACATTGTGTAATATCATTGATAACGAAAAAATAATCATTAGTGGCTCAGAATTCCTCTACTAGCGATATATTTCTATTCTGAGTCACTAGAATGCAATGTTATATTTTCTTCCCTAAAAGTGCTAAACCATATCTTTAGATCCTTAAAGAGTATTATTTATGCGTGCAACTAGACCATATTAGCATATATTTATCCGTAATGAATCGGAAAACTTGAAAAATGTCTATCTATAAATAATTCACTACCTAGTAGCTCAAAATGCGTGGATAGGCACAACATTTAAATTCTGAGCCACTAGAATAGTATCTTTTAATTTCTGCCCTGAAAGTGCTAAACCATATCTATAGTTCCTTAAAGATTATTATTAATGTGCCCAATTATTCATCATTAGTAGATATTTATCAGTAATGAATCTATCAACTTTGTAACAGTCTTTCTATAAATACTTCACTACCCTCTGGTTCAAAATACGTGGATAGGCACAACATTTAAATTCTGAGCCACTAGAATGGTATCTTTTAATTTCTGCCCTAAAAGTGCTAAACCATATCTATAGTTCCTTAAAGATAATTATTAATGTGCCCAATTATACATTATTAGTAGATATTTATCAGTAATGAATCTATCAACTTTGTAACAGTCTTCCTATAAATACTTCACTACCTTCTGGTTCAAAATACGTGGATAGGCACAACATTTAAATTCAGAGCCACTAGAATGGTATCTTTTAATTTCTGCCCTGAAAGTGCTAAACCATATCTATAGTTCCTTAAAGATTATTATTAATGTGCCCAATTATACATTATTAGTAGATATTTATCAGTAATGAATCTATCAACTTTGTAACAGTCTTTCTATAAATACTTCACTACCTTCTGGTTCAAAATACGTGGATGGGCACAACATTTAAATTCAGAGCCACTAGAATGGTATCTTTTAATTTCTGCCCTAAAAGTGCTAAACCATATCTTTAGTTCCTTAAAGATTATTATTAATGTGACCAATTATGCATTATTAGTAGATATTTATCAGTAATGAATCGATAAGCTTTGTAACAGTCTTTCTATAAAAACTTCACTACCTTCTGGTTCAAAATACGTGAATAGGCACAACATTCAAATTCTGAGCCACTAGAATGATATCTTTTAATTTCTGCCCTAAAAGTGCTAAACCATATATTTAGTTCCTTAAAGATTATTATTAATGTACCAAACTATACCTTATTAGTAGATATGTATCAGTAATGAATCGATCAACTTTGTAACAGTCTTTCTATAAATACTTCACTACCTTCTGGTTCAAAATACGTGGATAGGCACAACATTTAAATTCTGAGCAACTAGAATGATATCTTTCAATTTCTGCTCTAAAAGTGCTAAACCATATCTTTAGTTCCTTAAAGATTATTATTAATGTACCAAACTATACCTTATTAGTAAATATTTATCAGTAATGAATCGATCAACTTTGTAACAGTCTTTCTATAAATACTTCACTACCTTCTTGTTCAAAATACGTGGAAAGGCACAACATTTAAATTCTGAGCCACAAGAATGATATCTTTTAATTTCTGCCCTAAAAGTGCTAACCCATATCTTTAGATCCTTAAAGATTATTATTAATGTGCCCAACTATACCATATTAGTATATATTTATCAGTAATGAATCGATTAACTTTGTAACAGTCATTCTATAAATACTTCACAACCTTCAAGTTCAAAATACGTGGATAGGCACAACATTTAAATTCAGAGCCACTAGAATGGTATCTTTTAATTTCTGCCCTGAAAGTGCTAAACCATATCTATAGTTCCTTAAAGATTATTATTAATGTGCCCAATTATACATTATTAGTAGATATTTATCAGTAATGAATCTATCAACTTTGTAACAGTCTTTCTATAAATACTTCACTACCTTCTGGTTCAAAATACGTGGATGGGCACAACATTTAAATTCAGAGCCACTAGAATGGTATCTTTTAATTTCTGCCCTAAAAGTGCTAAACCATATCTTTAGTTCCTTAAAGATTATTATTAATGTGACCAATTATGCATTATTAGTAGATATTTATCAGTAATGAATCGATAAGCTTTGTAACAGTCTTTCTATAAAAACTTCACTACCTTCTGGTTCAAAATACGTGAATAGGCACAACATTCAAATTCTGAGCCACTAGAATGATATCTTTTAATTTCTGCCCTAAAAGTGCTAAACCATATATTTAGTTCCTTAAAGATTATTATTAATGTACCAAACTATACCTTATTAGTAGATATGTATCAGTAATGAATCGATCAATTTTGTAACAGTCTTTCTATAAATACTTCACTACCTTCTGGTTCAAAATACGTGGATAGGCACAACATTTAAATTCTGAGCAACTAGAATGATATCTTTCAATTTCTGCTCTAAAAGTGCTAAACCATATCTTTAGTTCCTTAAAGATTATTATTAATGTACCAAACTATACCTTATTAGTAAATATTTATCAGTAATGAATCGATCAACTTTGTAACAGTCTTTCTATAAATACTTCACTACCTTCTTGTTCAAAATACGTGGAAAGGCACAACATTTAAATTCTGAGCCACAAGAATGATATCTTTTAATTTCTGCCCTAAAAGTGCTAACCCATATCTTTAGATCCTTAAAGATTATTATTAATGTGCCCAACTATACCATATTAGTATATATTTATCAGTAATGAATCGATTAACTTTGTAACAGTCATTCTATAAATACTTCACAACCTTCAAGTTCAAAATACGTGGATAGGCACAACATTTAAATTCTGAGCCACTAGAATGATATCTTTCAATTTCTGCCCTAAAAGTGCTGAACCATATCTTTAGATCCTTAAATATTACTATTAATGTGCCCAACTATACCTTATTAGTAGATGTTTATCAGTAATGAATTGATTAACTTTGTACGTATCTATCTATGAATAATTCACTACCTTGGGCTCAAAATGCGTAGATAGGCACAATTTTGAAATTCTGGACCACTAGAATGATATCTTTTAATTTCTTCCTAAAGGATGCTAAACCATATCTTTAAACCTAAACCTAGATGCATGCAACTACACTATATTAGTAGATATTTATCAGTAATTAAATGAAACACCTTCCAAGTAAATATTTATAATTAATTCACTATCTTGTGGTACAAAATGTGTGAAAATGCAAATCATTTCGAATTAAGCCACTGGCTCAGAATTTCAAGGATTGGATAATCTTCGAGCACGTAAGATATGAATTGAAACATGTTGATTGTAGAGTGTCCAAACATATTTTTAATGTTTGATTCATTGAAATTATGAGTGAAACATCGCAAGCATGTTTGGAACCTTAAAATGTTATATCATATGTTTTAAACTTTAAAAACGTGTTTAAACATTAAATCATGTTTGAAAAATTTGAAACATATTTAATACCCTCAAATTAAGTTTGAAACACTGATAGCATGTTTGAAACATTGAAACATGCTTGAAATATTAAAACATCGAATATATGTATGAAACATTACTAGCATGTTCGATATATTAAAAAGAAGTTCGAAACAATAAACACATGTGCGAAATATAAATAACGTGATTGAAACAATGACAACATGTTTGAAAAACTGACAACATATTTGATACACTGAGAGAAAACATATTTGAAGCAATAAAACAAGTTAGAAACACTGATCATGTTTGAAACATTGAATACTTATTTGAAAAATATTAAAAACTGTTCGAAACATTTATAACCTGTTTACAATATCAGATACTTGTTTGGAAAATTAAAAAAATGATTGAAACATTAAAAACATGCTTGGAACATTGAAAACAGGTTTGTAACATTAGGAAATTTTTGAAACATTAATTACACGTTTCTTGCTATACGACCCACCGGTGGGTCATAGTCTACCTGCCTGCTTTGCAATGCGACCCACCGGTGGGTCGTATTGGTAATTTTCAGATATTTTTTCAAAACGCTATAGACAGTGGATTTTTCACAAAATGAAACAAATATCCATTGAAACTATTCCTTTATTCAACATTTTATTAATAATCAACAAAACTTAATGAAAATAATCACAAAAAATCACAGTTTGAACTTAACAAATACTGACCATTGAAACGAATCTTTGAACACTAAAAAACTGGCTTACAATTATATGGCGTAGTGTTTGGATTCAAAACAGGAAAGACAAAGGAAAGGACTACCGTCACAAGAACTGCAGAAGGTAGAAACCTTTTTTGGCCTACTTAGAAGCCTCTCGGGATCCCTCGTTCACTGAAATCATTTCATAGCATCCAATACAACGTTTTCTAGATTTTCGTTTTGGACCTTCTGCTTCTGCCAAATAGTGGGAACTTCTTGATGGGCGCAAGGATGCTGCATCAGTACCTGAAGACCCTCTTCCAGGTCTCAACACTTCCTCAGGAGAATTAGTCAAAAGAGATAAGACGATGGATTTCCTGAATTGCAGGATTGACCACTTTTTGCTTCCACTGTAGTACTTGTTGAAAAGTACCCATGCATTGACGACCGAGCAACCAGTTAAAAGCTCCATGGCAATCTTCTTGTACCATTTGTTATTTTTCTTGAGCGCTGAAGAGTATGTGGACATTTGGTCACTCAAGTCAACTCCTTTCTTTGACACATTGTAATCGAGGACACTTTGTGGCTTCTTTATTTCGATTCCTTGGCGTGTTCTTTTGCCTGTTGAGATCAGTGATGCATCGTGTTCTGGAACTGTGGAAACTGTGAGTACATTGCGTTTATCTTTCCAATTGAAGACTTTGATCTGGTCCTTTTCAGCTGCTGCAATTTCTCCCTTGTTTAGTTTCTTCTGAACAACTTTAGCTGGAAGATGTTTCCTATTAGCACGAGCTGTACCGCACATGTATGTTTGCGTGAAAGAAGGAATTTTCCAAGAGGAATGGAAGTGTAATAGTTATCTATGAAGATTGTAGCACCGATGTCCATCAAATTCCGAGAAAGACGAACCACAACCGATTCAGAGAGACCCATTGAGTGTTCTCTAGCTGATTCCCCAGAGTAAACTTCTAAATTCCAGGTGTATCCTTCTGGGGTGCAGAGCTTGAAAAGTTTTGCATCCATATTTGTGAGATTTTCCTGGAATGTACTGACGAAATCTCACTCTTCCTCTGTAGGGGACCATTGTTTATAGGAATAGCAAGATAGAAAATACTTTCCATTCAAATGTGAACTTTGACGTCTGACCACCGGTGGGTCGCATTGCCGCACATACATGTAGTCCTGTTCACATTGCTATATGACCCACCGGTGGTCTAACATCAGTATGGAGACGGGTGGGTCGTACAGCAAAGGACCAATACAATTTGGATATGTTTGCAATACGACCCACCCATGTCCAAACATTTTTATCACTTCAACTAACAGAACACTACAGAGAAACAACACACACAACCTCTCCCTCCAGCACATAGTGCCAAACTGAAGTTATAAAGAAAATGGGGGAATGGCACAGTGAGGGTAACTCTACTATACGACAATGGCAAGTAACGTGTTAAAACATGTTTGAAGTAATAAAACAGGTTTTTACATAAAATGCAAGTTTGAAACATGAAAACAAAATTTGAAGCACTTAGAACATCTATGAAACTTTAAGAACATGTTTGAAACATTGAATGATTATTTGGAAGTAGAAACACGTTCGAAATATTGATAAAATGTTTACAATATTAGAAATATGTCTGAAAAATCTACAAATATTTGAAACATTGATAATATATTTGGAACATTAAAAACATATGTTTGATAAATTGGAAAATTGTTTGATACATTATGAACTTGTTTGAAACAATAAATCGCGTTTTAAAACCTCAAAAGATGTTTGTTTTTAGAAAGCTTGTTTGAAACATGAAAAGAAAGTTTGAAACGTGAAAAAAGTATGAAACATGAAAACAAAATTTGAAACACTGAGAAGATGTTTGAAACATTTAGAGAAACACATTTGAAACTATTAATTTTTTTAAATTTCTATTATACGTTCTAACAGATTATCAATTTTTATATTATACGTACGCACGTACGTTTTAATAGGACTTCACCAAATATGTATTATTTAATTTTTGATATTCGCGTTGTACATGGATAACGTTGGTATATCTATAGTGCATTTCAGTAATATCAGTTTAATATGAAATTAAATCATTAAATAAATATGAAGCTTAATTATTTCATAAATATGATGTTTGATCACTCAATCTGAAAATAAATTATTTAATATGAATTTTAATCAATTTCTATTTTAGTGTTATTCATTGTGGATCATACTATATCTTTATACCGAAATAACGCTCCTTGCTCAGCTTTACAGTTAAAAAGTTGAGTATAGTTATACTTTACTTCGCGTTCTATTGAATTAAACCAGGAACAACCATATCATTTGTATAATCAATGAAGTGTGTTTTAATCCTTTCTAACCGAAGCTGTAT
>CANNZV010002321.1:45072-148932 GCA_947561585.1 Caprella mutica | reverse complement strand
CTTAGGATCATCAGGACACCCTTAGGATCATCAGGACACCCTTAGGATCATCAGGACACACTTAGGATCATCAGGACACACATAGGATCATCAGGACACACTTAGGATCATAAGTACAAACATATGATCATCAGGACACACTTAGGATCATCAGGACACACTTAGGATCATCATGACACACTTAGGATCATCAGGACACTCTTAGGATCATCAGGACACCCATAGTATCAACAGGACACCCATAGTATCAACAGGTCACCCATAGTATCAACAGGACACACTTAGGATCAATAGGACACTTTTAGGATCAATAGGACACACTTAGGATCAGAAGGACACACTTAGGATCAATAGGACACACTTAGGATCAATAGGACACACTTAGGATCAACAGTACACACTTAAGATCTACAGGAAACTCTTAGGATCAACAAGACACACATAAGATCAACAGGACACACTTAGGATCAATAGGACACACTTAGGATCAACAGTACACACTTAAGATCTACAGGAAACTCTTAGGATCAACAGGACACACATAAGATCTATAGGACACACTTCTGATCAACAAGACACACTTAAGATCCATAGGTCACACATATGGATCAAGAGGACACACGTATAGCAACAAATGATGTATAGGAATAAAGAAGATAAATATGAATAGAGAACATACATAGAAACAAGGAGATAAAACACACTTGATTTTGTAACAGATATATAGAAAGTAAAAATATTCTAGAGAATTAATGTAGTAAGCAATAGCTAAGTTAGTAACAAATTTTCTAATTTTTTGTCTCATATTTCAATACTAAATAGATTGTTAATTAATATTAATAAACTTTAGGATATATAGCTTAAATAGAAAGACGGTATCCAACATACAACCATTGGTCATAAAATTCATTGTCAGGTCCAGGTTTTTCCACCCTTCTCCTGATGATGAATAGAAATCTTTCTATTCGAAAGCTTGATATCTGAAAAAACCTTCAACGCAGAGCCCTCCAACCACAGTCCATCCCTCTACCAAAATCATAGGTGGCACTGTCGACCGTGCCATGACTTTCCGGAGTCATGTCATAGAAGCTACCGCCCGGGCCATATCCAGGCTGAATGCCAAGAATTTTCTGTTCAATTAGCCCCAATAAGTCCCAAATTGTC
Organism: Caprella mutica; assembly: GCA_947561585.1. NCBI lineage: Eukaryota > Metazoa > Arthropoda > Malacostraca > Amphipoda > Caprellidae > Caprella > Caprella mutica. The sequence goes on along the minus strand of CANNZV010002321.1, from coordinate 147,768 downwards.
TTTAACAAGCAGTGTATTGGCCGGATTCAGTAGTTCAGTAAACCCTGTTAATTTAAAATTTGATGAGAAATCAATATTCCTAGCAGTCGTAGAGTGTTGTTCCCCTATTCCAATAGTCCTATCTGCTTTTTGGAGAGATGGATATAAGGGTGGCGCAAAATAAAGGAAACCCATTTTTAAATTAGTTTATTTTACAAACTTTCAAAGCTAGAAATTTTCTAAAAGCATTTGTTATTCATTTTCTTTTTCTGCATCTATCTTGATGACCTGTTAAAAAATACAACAAAAATTTATCATCCCGCAGCGAATTAAGAAAATAGAAATATAAAGGGCTTCAGCGAGAACGAAAAACACAAAAAGTTCATAATTTGTATAATTTATTTCCATATGGTAGTAGTAAAAACAAATCCTACAATTTTTCATTCAATTAACCTTTTGGTTATTGACTCTTCCATTCATGGAAATACATCTTCATCACTTATAACGATGTCTTCTACAATATGTGCATCTCTTTGCAGAAATGATTTTGCACAATTTAGACGGTGCGGTAAATCATTTCGAAGAGTCCGAGCCTTCCATGCATCTTAAAAGGATGATATATAATATCGTGTTTAGCAATTCGATGAAATGTGTGTTTAGTGATGTCTAATCCGTTCCTTCTGATTGATATTTTTGAATTCTCAATAAGCTGTCCATGAACAATATTAATGTGTCTTTTCACCTGCGACATTATCGCTTTTTGTTCAAATTTAAAGTGGTTTCTTCAGTTTTGAACTTATTAACATTTGCCAATGTTGGTTTTTAGTTGGTGGAAAGCTTTACAGAAAGCGTTGTTCAAAATGAGATTGAACCTGTTTAAAGCTTCCAATGTTTAAAAATAACTTGTCACCACAAAAATTATTTGTTATTTTGAAAGCTGCATTATGAGGGTTTCCAATAGGAGATACAAATTAACGGTGAAATGAATTTTTATAAAGATATCAATTTTATTTCCTCAAAAAACAACTTACAAATGGTAATTAATTTTTTCATTTTACAGTTATCTTATTTGTTACAAAAATCAGTAGAATTTAATGTTTTTACATCCATTTAAAATGAATTATACTTATTATGATTTTTGTTTTCGTATATTTCGTCCTCGCGCAGGCCCTTTTTATTTGCATTTTTTCAATTAGCTGTAGGATATTTAATATTATCCGTAACTTTGACAGATTTTCAAAATAGATGCAGAAAAAGTAAACGAATAAAACTTTGTTTCTTAGAAAATTCTTAGCTTTGATAGTTTGTAAAACAAACCTATTTGAAAATGGGTTTATTTCTTCTTTGCGCCAACCTGTATAGAAAATCGTAGATTGAATGGAATTTGCCTCACTTTATAAATATAACTTGTGTAGATTCTTTAATGATTATAAAAAAATTATCAGTTCATATTTTCATTTCATTTTTTTATTAACTATTTTTTTGAAGAATAATTCCACCACTCATTGTTAAGATCTTCTTAATCCATTTCAGTGTTGGCTGCAATGACTACTGCTACATTTGTCGAGATTATCACCTCGAAGATGGTATAACTTGCTACAAACTTGAACTTTCACGATAGGTCTGCACAAGATATGATTGGTTCATAATAATTTAAGACCTGTTCAAAATTAGTTAAGACTAGTTAAAAACACTCTTACACAAAAGATATTATACTACACCAATAACTTAATAAGATACACTACTCTCGAGACAATTTTTATTATAAAAGTGCGTTGTGGCACCATCTGGTTTCAAAAGCGGGAAATAGAATTGAAATATTGTTAGAACAATCGAGGTATGTTGTGTGCGTAATGTCATAATAGCAACACTCCAAAATCATATTTAAGACAATTGAAGAAGGTAAATTTGTAAAAAATAAACTATTTATTAATTTTTTAAAGACAATATTTGGTCTTTTAATTGGTAGGTATAATAATTATAATAAATAGATATATGTTTAATAAATTATTTAATCTGCAAAACCCCTAATTTTTTCTTTAAATTTGTTTCATTGCTTGGATGATAAGTTGATAACCATTAGGTTTTCGTTTTGTTGAGAAATGCTTTCTGATTTCGGAAGTTACATTATGTACTGCAGACTTCTCCAGATTACAAGAACGAAGTTGAGCTTAGCTGTTTCGATGAACTTGGATCTGTTGTTGCCAGTGTGACCAATGTAGAGATGTCTGCTGTTTATTGGGTTCAGGAAAGACTATCGGTTGATCTAGCTGACTAGATTTTAGGAGAGCTGGAGATATTGCTTTACCTGATTTTGTATTTTCAATGTATTCTATGAGTAGTTTGGTTGGTGATATTCTTTCTTATATTAATGTTGTCGACACCAGAGAGCTTGTGGATGCAGTTGGATTATGTAAGCAAGGATTACAGACTAGTTTCCCTGTACCAGTCCATGAGTTCAATAAAAACGAATGTGCACGGCAATAAACTCCTATATCATGAAGTCTTTAATTAGGTGGACGCATTTTTGAGACAATGAACGATCCAAGAGAGTCTGCCTGGTTCCAACAGCGAATCAAGAGAGTAAATTAATGTCTTCAGAATCCTCTCAGCCGCGTAGGAGATATTTTAGAGGGTCGGCTCCACCCCTTCCTTCAATTAAGGAACTCAACCCCTCACTCGTAGTTCCGGAAAGAAGTTTCTCATATGTGAAGCTTTTATTCCTATTATATATTTATATATGCACCCCCAAAGAGTATACCGGGCTTTGCAAAAGTTCTGTTACACTTCTTATTCTTTAAAATTATCTGTTATCTTGTATTTTAATTTAAATTTGGTCACATATAACAAATGTCTATATATTACAGATACTATTTTGATTCTTAAAAAAAGTTTCTAAATTTGAATTGCAACGTAATGGAGGAAAAGAGAATTGAAGTATCCGCTTTGTTGCGCGCGGGCCATAAGCAAACTTACATTGCGAATCAATTAAACGTCAGCAGAATGACTGTCAATCGGGTTGCTCAACGCTTAAAGAACTCATCCTGGGTCAGGAATACCACAGGTAGTTAGCCGTGGAACCATCAAGACAATCAAGAAGGCCTTTAAAAATGACCCAGACCAGAAAATGACGAGACTGGCACTAAAGAAGAAGATTTCTGTGTCCACTGTGTCCAGGGTGGTCAAGACCATGGGAGGAAAAAGTCTAAGACGTTTTGAAAAAACCCTCTTAAGTAATGCAATGATTCAGAAACGTCTGGAGAGGAGCACCCGCCTGTTAAATGAATTAATGAGCCACAGGAATCGAATTTTCATTTTGTCCGATGAGAAAACATTCACGGTCGATCCGGTCTTCAACAAACAGAATGACCAGGTCATAAGCTTTTGGAATGATGTTTCTAAACACCGCCGAGTGTCAACCACCAAGCATCCAGCATTTATCATGATGCTTGGTGTCGTGACATATCCAATAGAGTGAAGATGTCCTCAATGTGGTTTGAACGGGAATACAGGGTAACCTCCGCTGTTTACAAAGAAATTTTAGAAACAAAAGTTCACCCATGGATTCAGAAAATCACCAAAAAGACAGATTGCGTGTTTCAGCAGGACGGAGTACCCGCACACACGGCAAAAACTACGCAGAACTGGTTAGAGACTAACATGAGATTTTGGCCTAAAGACTTTTGGCCTCCACAGTCGCCAGATTTGAACCCCCTCGATTTCTGTGTGTGGGCGCATACTGAGGGAAAGGCTTGTGAAACGCGCCACACTAATACAGATGAGCTTAAGGCTTCTGTGAACCGCGCATGAGCGTCCACGAGGAAGGACTTCGTCAGGATGGCATGCAAGAGCTCCGACCATGGTTGGAGCGTTTCATTAACGCAAAAGGCGGCCACATTGAATAATATTATATCTTTGATATTAATAAATTGTTATGTAACAGAAATTTTATAATTTCACCAAAAATTACGTTATTGGAGGCATATGAAATAAGGAAGTCAAAATGTAACAGGACTTTTGCAAAACCCGGTACATATATATATATATGCACCCCAATAAAAAGCTTGCACCCAAGAGTGCCTCTGAGCCTGTATCTGTGATACAACAATGGGTGTTATATATTGGAGGTAATATCATCGTTTATACCTTTCAAAGATGGCTCACAAAGTATTTCAATAAAATAATTCTTCCTCCTATGAACAGTTTCTCATTCTTGTTTGGTATTTTTTTAATAAATCATTATTGTTTGCTATTTTTTATCAATTTTATTAATAACTTGTAATATTAAAATAGATGTTTAATTACTCCTATTATTCATTCATTTAATCTTGTTAAGATCATGCACCCCAGTAAAAAGCCTGTTAAGAACAGGCAACCCAGTGAAAAGCTTGCAAAGATCATATGTACCCCAATAACATCTGGGGTGCATGATCTTAACATGATCCTAAATATCTTTAAAACATGGGAAATTAAATATGCCCTATACACTTTCATGCGTTTAAAGGGATAGTAAAGTCAAAATCAAATAATCGCCAAATTGGTTTTAAATCGATTCAGAATATTTAATTATGTAATATTTGAATGCTCGTTTATTTTTAAAATGTTCATATAAAAAGTATATAATAAAATTAGCGACACCTAACAGAAGCATTTGCACTCATTAGTATGAACGTGAGTATGTGTGTTGTTTTCATATTAATTTATATATGCAGTAATCAAGCTTTGTTTGCGTCAAAATGGTGAAAATATTATGTGAGTTCGTAGACAAGAAGGCATAGTACTTTAACTAGAATATAGGTCGAAACTTATTAAAGGTCCCCTCCAAGCAAATTTTTTTATTGCTTAAATCAACGAGGCTAATGTTTCTTAACATTTTACAGTAAACCCAATAAAATTTGATAGCATATTTTTAATTTTATATGCTTTTAAAGATTTTTATAATCCAAACTCTACAAAACCTACTTTACTTCCGACTTTCTATTTTCAGTTTTGATTGTCAACTAAGTATTTGGTTTAATAAATCTATTTATTATTCGTTTACAGGTTTAAATTTGGATAAACTTATTATAGAAACGTTTATATACTTTTAAAAACAATTAATATCTTAAAGGAAGGTCAAAAACGCATTGTTTGTTTATAAATCTAAATTTGAAATCAAAACAAAGAGTGTACAATCTTCTTTCTCAGCGTCATGTTGGAGATTCGCTCGATTGTTGCTCACAGAGAACTAAAAAACTTTAAAAGCATATAATAAAATATATACTTGACCGAATTGTATGCGGTTTGCAGAATAATGATCGTAGACCTTAGTTCTATATTATTATGTAATAAACTCATTTTTTTCCCTGAGCCTGGAGAGGACCTTTAAGGTTTGTTTGTTTACAAGATGACGCCACTGATTGTGGCGCCATCCAGGATACAGTAACATAGGGTATGGTAATCAGCTGATTGAATCTATAGTTTGACGTGACCACCGGGTAACTCAAAATGGCGACTCTGACCGCACTTTGAAACATGGAAAAACCTACTTAAACTTAATCACTTTTAAATTGAATTTTTTCTTATCAATTTCTAACTAGGCATTGGTTAAATTGTATTTACATTATTTTTTTTCTTATTTGTTATTCATAGGAACTACAATTTAGCAGTTAACTAGCACTAGTTTAGGCTCCTAAGTAGCATATTTTCAAGACCCTATTTTTTATAGATAAGTTAAAGAAATGAACAATAAAAACACACCTGAATTATATCTATATATTCAACTTTACCTAAGGTTCAATCGCCATTTTCGCTTTTCTTTTGCACGAAACCCCTATAAAATGACTTCAAACTTCTCGAAATTAACATGCAAATACTAGGAATTATGAGCCGCTCGGTCACAAACAAGGAATGTGTTGTTGTGGTGACGTCATATTTTTGTGTCGTCTACTACAGGTCCTGGTCTACTAGGTACTATACCCACAGATCATTGAATATAGAAGATATCCCACTACAGTATTTTCAATTTTCTAGCGACACTTGGCATCGGAGAAGTGCGTAACGTGACGTATCCTTGGAGTTGTCTACGATTGATACATTATTTTGTTTTAATTATTCAAAAAACGACAAAAAGAGAATACTATTGAATTTAAACATGCTATTTAAAATCAAAACATTTATTTAGGATATTAAACTGATAATAAAACTATACATTTATAAACAATATAATTATTTCTGTTCTGTACATGTTTTGTACGTGTGTGTGTTCAGTACGAAATTGAATTTTTGGTTTATTTCTGATGCAATATCATGAGCGGAGGGTGTGCGCTGTATTTTCTGCCTAATTCAATAATTTTCTTATCTTTAATCAAAGTTAACTGGTGAAAATGTTCATTTTTCTTTTATACCAATACATCTAAAGATGGGTACAAGTTGTTTTTATTCAGAAAATATGATGACAATCTGTGGCTAAAGGCTTGCACAATGGCGTTGAGACTGAACAGTTAATAAGACACTCTTCAGTTTGCTTGAAATATTTCAGTTTCGACTTCGATTCTTGTTTTCTGTTCTATAATAAATATACATTAAAATATATACGACTTTAATTACCCTATTTTCCTGAAAATTAAAATTTCCGTATCTGCTTATAGGAAGTATAAGAAAATGTAGCTATGACTGTTATGTATATATTTATACCCGTTTGTGAGTACCAGGATACAGTAACATAGGTTATGGTAATCAGCTGATCGAATCTATAGTTTGACGTGACCACCGAGTGACTGGAAATGGCAACTCTGACCACACTTTGAAACATGGAAAAACCTACTTAAACTTAGTCACTTCTAAATTTAATTTTTTCTTATCAATTACTTGATAATATTTTAAGAGAGCAGTGGTTAAATGAAAGTCTGGTAAATGAACTAAACAGTATATTGACACAACCTAAATAGTATACAGAAACTGGGAAAACGGAATAACTACAGAGGTGAAAAGTTCACCACCTCTCTGCACAACAGCGTGTTGTCAACTAAACAAAAGAATGCGACTATGTGAATAACCGAAATCATAAATGGATAAAATGATAATTTCCTTTCAATGTGTAATATATCAATCTACTAATAAGTACCAAAAATAATCAACACTCCTTCTCACATTGTAAGGAATTTATCCCTTGACAACATACCAAGCATCTTCCTCAGGAAACAAAATTTATCTGCTGACAAGCTCTTAGTAAAAATGTCAGCTAACATCTTATCTGTAGGACAATATTTCAAAAGAATTTCATTATTAATAACAGCATTACGAACAAAGTGGTATTTTATATCTATGTGCTTAGTCCTAGGATGATGCGTTGGATTATTACTAATACTTATGGCAGCTTGGTTGTCCTCGAATATTACAACTGGCTCTTTTACTTTAACACTCATTTCTTTAAGTAATCTAGACAACCAAATTGCCTCTTGTGTAGCACTAGCAAGAGCAACATATTCTGCTTCTGCAGTTGAGAGTGCAACACAATTTTGTTTACTAGAACGCCAAGAAATGACACCACCACTGAACTGAAAACAATAACCTGATGTCGATTTCCTGTCGCTATGATCTCCAGCCCAGTCTGAATCAGAGAAACCTCTGCAATCGCTAGAGTTAGTCTTTGAATACATAATTCCAAGATCAATAGTTCCATTTAAGTAACGCAAAATTCGTTTGACAGCACACCAATGTTGCTCTGTAGGATTTGAGCAAAAACGAGCAACTTGATTTACAGCATAAGTCAGATCTGGTCTGGTTCTCATAGAAATATACAACAAACTACCTACGGCTGACTGATACAAAGTTTTGTCACATAGATTTGAGTTTTCATTTGCCTTTTCTAACTTAATATTTGGTTCCATAGGCGTCTGAACGGGTTTAGAATTTTCAAAATTGAATCTCTTTAGAAGAGAACTAGCATAAGTAGTTTGATTTATGAACAGTTTTTCTTTATTTTGAATCACATTTACACCTAAGAAATAATTCAATTTACCTAGATCCTTCATTTTATATTTGTTAGAGAAAGCAGCTTTGATTTGAGCAACTCTAGTGTGTGACTTTGAAGCAATAATGAGATCATCTACATATACAGCAATGACACTTATGTCATTTTCAACTGAGCAAGTATAAATACATGAATCACCAGATGATTGTGCAAATCCAAGCTCTTTCAAAAATGTGTCCAAGGATCCATTCCAGCAACGAGGACCTTGCTTCAGACCATACAAACTTTTATTTAATTTTAGAACACAGTCCTCTTTGCCTGGAATAACAAATCCTTCAGGTTGAGACAAATAAATTTCTTCAGTTAAATCTCCATTCAAGAATGCAGATGTAACATCCATATGATGTAATTCTAAATCATATTCCATAGCTACTGAAAATAATGTTCTGAGTGATTCAAAACGAACTACTGGTGCAAATGTTTCATCATAATCTAATCCTGATCTTTGGGCAAATCCTTTTGCAACTAAACGAGCTTTAAAACGTTCTACGTTTCCATTTGCATCAATTTTTCGCTTATACACCCATTTTGAATCAATTGGCTTACAATTTTGAGGTAACTTTACTAAAGTCCAAACATTATTTTCTTTGATTGAATCAATTTCGTTTTGCATTGCTATTTTCCATTTACCTGAATCTTTTGATTTCATTGCATCACAAAAATTTAAGGGTTCATCTTTTTTATCATCACAAGCCAAGTAAGTCCAATCACCATACCTATCAGGTTCACGTCTATTCCTCAATGATCGTCTCAATTGAAAATTTTCATCATCATTTACATTTAGTTCTTCTGAATCTACTTGATCATTGTCGTCCGACATGTATGGTAATTGAATTGATGAATCAAGACTGGATGCATTTCTCTCCTTCTCAACAAAAGATCGTTGAGACTCATTGAAGACCATGTCTCTACTGATAACAATTTTCTTACGCTCCAAATCATAGACTCTGTAAGCTTTACTTTGACTACTGTAACCAAGAAAAATGCATCGTCTAACCTTAGGATCTAATTTTGAGCGCTCATCTCCCGGAATATGAGGGTAGCATACACAGCCAAAAACTCTCAAATGTTTTATACTTGGCTTACGACCAAACAAAGCCTCATATGGGGTATTACTCTTAAGTGCAACAGTTGGACTTCTATTTCGTATATAAACAGCTGTTGAGACAGCTTCAGCCCAAAAAGACTTATCTAGTTTAGCATCAGATAACATACATCTAGTAGCTTCAATTAATGTCCTATTTAGTCTCTCTGCAACACCGTTTTGTTCAGGTGTTTTTGGAACAGTTTTTTCGTGTTTGATACCCTCATTTCTGAGAAACGATTCAAATTCATTTGACGTATACTCGCCACCATTATCTGATCTTAGAATTTTAATCTTTTTGCTAAATTGATTTTCAACTGATGCTTTAAACTCTTTAAATTTATCAAAAGCCTCACTCTTAGCTTTAAGAATATAGCACCAAACATAGCGAGTACAATCATCAATAAAAGTAATGATATAATTACCTCCTCCTAATGAGGATGGAGTGATTTTACCACACAGATCAGTATGAATTAGCTCAAGAGGTTTTGTCGTTCTATGATTAGCCAATTTAGGAAATGGTTTTCTAGACGCTTTACCTTCAACACAGTTTTCACAGAAGAAATCATTTCTATTTAAATTAGTTACCTTTAAATCAAGTCCTCTGACTAAGTTATCATTAATCAATTTCTTCAAATTATCAAAACCAACATGCGCTAACCTCTTGTGCCAAAGCATTGTCTGATCGTCAACATTGGAAACAACATTTGCATTATCATAAGAACCAATATTCGAAGAACAAAGATAATACAAATTTTCTACCTTAACTCCTAAAGCGAGTAAAGAATTGTTATGATAGACCTCACAAGCTGTATCTTTAAATTTCACTTGTTTACCATTTTCAGTTAATCTAGAAATACTTAATAAATTTGTTTTTAATTCAGGCACATAAAGCACATTAGAAATAACACATTTCTTACTTATATTGTTTGGAAATTTTAAAATCACTTGAACTTCACCAACAGCAACTGCTTCCAAGGGCCTTCCATCACCAACGATGACGCCTGTAGATGTTTTTAAGTTGTCCATCTTGATGAATAGCTCCTTTTGATAGGTCATATGCTGGGTGGCTCCTGAATCCATAATCCAGGACTTTGAGAGACTTTCAACAGGTGTAGATAAAGCACTGGCATATAATGTTACCTGCTCTTCATTTTTCTCCTTATTCAGCTCAACAGTGTTTGCTTTGTTAGATTTAGCAAGCCAAACACGGCAGTTACGTTTAGTGTGGCCTATTTTTCCACATTCATAACATTTCACATTATTCTTCTTGAATCCAGTGTGAGAATTATTCTTAGAAGTTAGAGCATGGGCTTTGTCGTCTTTCACCTGCATCTTACTTTCCTCGTGTAGAAGTCGCTCTGTAACTGTTTCCCACGATGGAACATTATCCGTGGCTTCTAATGCCGTAACTAATGTAGAAAAAGAATCTGGTAAAGATGCTAACACGTTAATAACGCGATCTTCTTCTTCAACTGCATCTCCCACTACTGCCAACTCATCAAATAGTTCAGTAAATTTCTTGAGGTGCAACTGCATACTGTCACCAGGTTTCAATTTCATGGAATATAACTGACGCCGCAAACGTAGCTTATTAGCCCACGTTTTCCGTTGAAACGTACCTTGTAATTTATTCCACACATCAGCGGGATCATCTGGATCACCCAAGAGATATAGCAATTTTGGTTCAACAGCAAGTACTATAGTTGCTAAAGCTTTATCTCTACGCTTAACATACTTTTTGTAATCAGTTGAATCAGGATCATCTGGGACATCTTCAGTACCAGTTACAATTGAATAAAGGTCCTCCCTCATCAGCGCCATTTTAAGTTGTACCTTCCATGTGGCATAGTTACTTTCATTAAGCGGAACAATAACATGTTTCGGGTCCATTGTGAACAATCACAATAACTGCAGATTCACAAACAAATTGTTTGTGTGAACAATCTACCAATTGCGTAGTGTATAGCCGCACTCAGGCTTCAACACCGTACAAACGAACACACGTTTGTCCTCGCTGACCTTGAAACGCAGTAACTGCCCACACAGTAACACTGTCACGTAGGCACAAAATCACTGAAAATTTAATTCATTTAACCAGGGCGATTTCTGGGCCCATAACCACTGATAATATTTTAAGAGAGCAGTGGTTAAATGAAAGTCTGGTAAATGAACTAAACAGTATATTGACACAACCTAAATAGTATACAGAAACTGGGAAAACGGAATAACTACAGAGGTGAAAAGTTCACCACCTCTCTGCACAACAGCGTGTTGTCAACTAAACAAAAGAATGCGACTATGTGAATAACCGAAATCATAAATGGATAAAATGATAATTTCCTTTCAATGTGTAATATATCAATCTACTAATAAGTACCAAAAATAATCAACATTACTAACTAGGCATTGCTTAAATTGTATTTCCATTATTTTTTTCCTCATTAGTTATTCATAGGAACTACAATTTAGCAGTTAACAAGCACTAGTTTAGGCTCCTAGGAAGCATATTTTCAAGACCCTATTTTTTATAGATAAGTTAAAGAAATGAACAATAAAAACACACCTGAATTATATCTATATATTCAACTTTAAGGTGCAATCACCATTTTCGCTTTTCTTTTGCACGAAACCCTTATAAAATGACTTCAAACTTCTCGATATTAACATGCAAATACGAGGAATTATGAGCCGCTCGGTCACAAACAAGGAATGTGTTGTTGTGGTGACGTCATATTTTTGTGTCGTCTGCTAGGTACTATACCCTATGTTCCTGTACCCTGGTGAGTACGTTTGAAATATGTGACGTCACGTTACGCCTCTCTCTGATTGGCTGAAACGCTCTCACTTAAATAATTATTTGACCACTAGCGTCCACGTAAGAGTGGGACATCTTCTATATTCAATGATCTGTGCTATACCCGTTTATGTTCCTGTGCCCTGGGCGCCATCTACCGTTAGCATTTGCTAAGAAATTAATTATATATAAAATGATATATTCCCATTATTAGATTTTATTGAGCATAGCAATGTCACACGATATACTTTATTCTTATTAAGCAATCGTTTTACATTAAAATTGTTAAGACAAAAAATGACTGAACTGCCCCTTTATAAAAGGTAAGTTTTGCATGCAGCGATTGTTGCGATCATCGCCCAGCAATGGAAAGGACCGAAAGGTACGTTTTGCATACAGTGATTATTGCGATCATCACGTAGCGAAGATCGCCCAGCAACAGGAATTACATTGAAATAGTACTCAGTGATAAACGCTTGTTGCAAAACAGCCCCATAGGAATAACATGCACCAGTGCTCAGCGATGATCGATGACCGATGATTGCAACAATCGCTGCATGCAAAACGTACCTGAAGTAGTGCTTAGCGATAATAGCTCGTTATAAAACAGCTTCATAGGAATAGTATTGAACTAGTGCTCAGCTATAATCTCTATACGATGATCGCTGAGCGATTGTTTTCAGGGTGAGAGGATAAGAAACATGAACCTCATTGATTAAAACATTAAAGGTCCCCTCCAAGTAAATATTTTTAGTGCTTTCCCTGCAAACATTTCCACATGGCATACACATGGATGCCATGTGGTTGGATGGTTATAATATGGCAATACGTTTTTAAGATGTATCATCCACATTGAAACAACCTAAACACTGAAATAACAGATGTTAACCATGTGTAAATTACCACATCAAAACCACATGTCAATGACCATTTCAATAACAGATATTAACCATGTGTAAATTACCACATCAAAACCACATGTCAATTACCATTTCAATAACAGATGTTAACCATGTGTAATCTACCACATTGAAACCACATGTCAATTACCATTTAATAACAGATGTTAACCATACGCAATTTACCTCATTATATCCACAACATCTGTTATTGAAATGGTCATTGACATGTGGTTGTAATGTGGTAAATTACACATGGTTAACATCTGTTATTTTTGAAATGGTCATTGGCATGTGGTTGTAATGTGGTAAATTACACATGGTTAGTTAACATCTGTTATTTTTGAAATGGTCATTGGCATGTGGTTGTAATGTGGTAAATTACACACGGTTAACATCTCTTATTGAAATAGTAATTGGCATGTGGTTGTAATGTGGAAAATTACACATGGTTAACATCTGTTATTGAAATGGTAATTGACATGCGGTTGCAATGTGGTAAATTACACATGGTTAACATCTCTTATTGAAATGGTAATTGGCATGTGGTTGTAATGTGGTAAATTACACATGGTTAACATCTGTTATTTAATGGTAATTGACATGTGGTTGTAATGTGGAAAATTACACATGGTTAACATCTGTTATTGAAATGGTAATTGACATGTGGGTGTAATGTGGAAAATTACACATGGTTAACATCTGTTATTGAAATGGTAATTGACATGTGGTTTTAATGTGGTAAATTACACATGGTTAACATCTGTTATTGAAATGGTAATTGGCATGTGGTTGTAATGTGGTAAATTACACATGGTTAACATCTGTTAATGAAATGGTCATTGACATATGGTTGTAATGTGGTAAATTACATATGGTTAACATCTGTTATTGAAATGGTCATTGACATTTGGTTTTAATGTGGTAAATTACACATGGTTAACATCTGTTAATGAAATGGTAATTGACATGCGGTTGCAATGTGGTACATTACACATGGTTAACATCTGTTATTGAAATGGTAATTGGCATGTGGTTGTAATGTGGTAAATTACACATGGTTAACATCTGTTATTGAAATGGTCATTGACATGTGGTTGTAATGTGGTAAATTACACATGGTTAACATCTGTTATTTAAATGGTAATTGACATGTGGTTGTAATGTGGTAAATTACACATGGTTAACATCAGCTATTGAAAAGGTAATTGACTTGTAGTTGTAATGTGGTAAATTACACATGGTTAACATCTGTTATTGAAATGGTCATTGACATGCATGTGGTTTCAATGTGGTAGATTGCACATGGTTAACATCTGTTATTGAAATGGTAATTGACATGTGGTTGTAATATGGTAAATTACACATGGTTAACATCTATTATTGAAATGGTCATTGACATGCATGTGGTTTCAATGTGGTAGATTACACATGGTTAACATCTGTTATTTAAATAGTAATTGACATGTGGTTGTAATGTGGTAAATTACACATGGTTAACATCTGCTATTGAAAAGGTAATTGACTTGTAGTTGTAATGTGGTAAATTACACATGGTTAACATCTGTTATTGAAATGGTCATTGACATGCATGTGGTTTCAATGTGGTAGATTACACACGGTTAACATCTGTTATTGAAATGGTAATTGACATGTGGTTGCAATGTGGTAAATTACACATGGTTAACATCTGTTATTGAAATGGTAATTGACATGTGGTTTCAATGTGGTAATTTACACATGGTTAACATCCGTTATTTTAGTGTTTAGGTTGCTTCAATGTGGATGATACATCTGAAAAACGTATTGCCATATTAATATAACCATCCAACCACATGGCATCCATGTGTATGCCATGTGGAAATGTATGCAGGGGCATGCACGACCGACATATATGAGAAATTATAAAGTCGATTATTATACGTTAACGATATTGATATTTGATATTAAATTTACTTTATATTGTATATTAATAATCAATTTATGCTATTTATGAGAATTCTCAATGAAGCATTATGATCCAGCATAACCATAACTCAGATAGGATTCAGAGCACTGAATATATACTGGTATGGAGGTAGCATGCCTTGCAAGGAAAAGTGATGCCAGAAAGTGGCGCCATGTGCGTGTCTTACCCCAATGCACCCCTGCCACTTGGTGCAATGGGGTTGCATGCCTCTCCTAAAGCCCCGTCCAGACGGTCAAATTTTTCAGAGAAGTGACAAACTTAATGACAAACTAAATGACGATAACTTCCTAGCGTCAGCAAACCGTCAAACTTTTCATCAGTTTTTTTATTCCAACATGTTGGATATCGTCATCAAAAAGTTTGTCAAACTATTTGCTGACGATAAAGTTTGAAGTACACACTGACTTTCCGGCAATAATATTTTTTTATTTGCGCGTCATTTTAGTTTATTAAAGCTAGGTACACCTACAAAAACCTAATTTTTTCAAACTTAGTACCTATCTAGTTACAATGGCTGACGACAGACTCTTTAATACTTGGTTGTATTAGAATGTATTAGATCTAAGTTATAGGTAGGCTACCTACGTTGTGAATCGTTTTCTATGATCTATTTTTGACTATCCTTTTCAAGACGATATTTTGTCATTAAAAACAAATTATTTTTTTCTGGTTTCTTACTGTTCTAAATTAAAAAATATACATACTAAGTTATATAATTTTTATTTTCACGATATATAACTTTAATTTTGACGAAATTGACGCCAGTGGAACTCAAACTTTTGGCGAGAAAATTTGACCGTGTAGACACTCCTTGAAAACTGACGATAAGTTTGTCATTTAGTTTGACATTAAGTTTGTCACTTCTCTAAAAAAATTTGACCGTCTGGACGGGGCTTTAGACATTTTCTTCTTCCATTTGTCAGTTCCATCTTTCCCAATCCACATTCTTTTTAATTAAGTAACTGCTTAAGTTACTTAAGTAACTGCAATACATGAGCTTGGCCAACGAATCGTGGTAGATGAATTTGTTTACGGAGCCACTTTCCTTTCTGACTGCCTCTTCGAGGATTCCAGGACAATAACCCCCCGAGCAAAAAAAAAAAACCGCGGTCAAAAGAACCCCCCGTGCAAAATACCCACCGGACAACCCCCCCCCCCCCCCCCGAGCAAAAAACCCCGGTCTATATAAATTCATTTTTATTAATATATTAAACATTATTCAATGCAAACCAATAATTATTACATTTTCTTCGAAAATATTACAATTCTTTTTGCAAAATAAGGTATACCCAATTACCTATTTTATAGTAAAAAAAGTACAGTATACATTTTGTTACTATCAAACCTGGCAGGGGGGGGGGGCAGCTTCTCTTTTCTCAAAATGTAATTTAATCTCTAACTTTCGTGCAATAAATTAGTCGAAAATAGTCAGTAACTTTGTTTAATCTCTAACTTTCGTGCAATAAATTAGTCGAAAATAGTCAGTAACTTTGTATTTCTTTTTGAGAAGAATATGCTTTGACTCATTGATAAATTCTTATATATTTTTAAGGTTTAATGGTATTTTTTTGTGGTGAATTTATTATGATTATAATGATTTGAGCATACATTCTCTCTGTTCATCTTGTCATTACTATTATAAAATTATAGTTTTAATGATATGTCAAAGCAAAATTACTAAGCAAATAATACACTTTTTCATCATAGACATTATCTGTATTCGTCATTTAAGTAACTATTAAATCTTTAAAAAGTAGGGTTTCGAGAAGTGCATGAGGTAGAGACGGTTGTTAAAATGAGGTGAGTCTCACACGCACTTCCTCTCCTTCCCGCGCCTTCTGTTAAACTGATGTGAGTGGGAGGGGCACCATAAGCCATTGGTTTAGACAACAGTATAAAAAATATTCATAGTAATGACAATAGAGTGATAACTAGTGACAGTTTTGATTTCAGTGTTTCTGTGATGAAGTCACGTACACTAAACGTCTCGGTTGTCACTGTATATTGCATATACTGGGTTTAGACACGCCCATGGCGACACTTTTTGCCCTGTATGCTACCTCCATCTTTATACAGGGTGTCCAACAAAACTTTAACATATAAGGTTGCATTCTTCGAAATAAATACTTTTATTCTATGAAGGTATGGTCTAAAATGCTTAGTTAAAGAGTTACAAGGTTAGGAAAGTAGTATCTGTACCATTTATTATTATTAGTTAACATCATTTTTTAATGTTTTGGTAAGAAACAAAACATTTTTAACAGTAATTATTAGGAGCACAAGAAACATAATCTTAAATTAGGTTACATGTTTACAGAATGTGTTCAATTTGCAGCCCATTTGTTGCGATGCAGCCGTTCAAACGTTTGTCCAATGATTGGCGGACCCGATCAAAGACACCAGGAGTTTCACGAATCCTTGCGGGAAAAACATTTGAACGCTTGCATCGCAACAAATGGGCGGCAAATTGAACACATTCTGTAAACCTGTAACCTAATTTAAGATTATGTTTCTTGTGCTCCTAATAATTACTGATAAAAATGTTTTTCTTTTGCAACATTAAAAAAATAATGTTAACTAGTAATAATTAATACCTAGTACAGATACTACTTTCATAACCTTGTAACTCTTTTACTAAGCATCTTAGACCATACCTTCATAGAATACAAAGTGTTTATTTCGACGAATGCAACCTTATGTTAAAGTTTGGCAACAAAAGTGTCGGACACCCTGTATACACTCAGTGATTCAGAGCATCAGTTGGCACTTAATCGGTCTGCAAGGCCATCTATAGCACAGAACATATTCAATGTTCTGTGATCTATCATTTTCTAACAGCTGATCCGAAATCATAACAAAGCGCTACGCTTCCATTAATTTAGATTGGAATAAATAGAAAAAAATGGTTGAGTTTTACTTTAATTGACTTATTTTTATAGTTACGAGTGGAATTTTTATTTAAATTTTCAAAGTGTATTCTCTAGAATCTCTGCTATCGACTGGAATTATGGAATAGACTATTTTTTTTGATAAATAATAATTTTTTCAGTCTCCAGATATTTAATTCTTGGTGCAATTTCTCCAAAGATTTCCAAATTTCTCTCTCCAAAATGGCCAAAAATCTCAAAATACTCTCCAATAAATAATTGCATGTAAACATAAGAATTAATTAGAAAATTATCACCGGATAATTCAGGAGAGTGGAGACTAATTTTAAGGCCTCAATAGATTATAGGCTAGTCGCTAGATATCTAAATCTTCACAACTTCATGCATCTTTTGCAGACTGGGCCAGTAGTGTCCAGATTGTATTTGGTGGTAAATTCCAATGATATGTCTGGAGATATTCAATTTCTCTAATAAAAAAATTCCTGCAATGTCGGAGGATATTTAGCGGTGTATAGAATCACCGAAACGGACGGAAACCGGGGGGAAGCGATTGTGTACTAAAACGGACCAATAATAAATTCAATTGTGGTCCGAAACGGTCCAACGGACAGATTGGGATCTAAAACGAACTGAATGGAAATCAAGCCGGATCTAATTGGGCCGATAAATTTTGAGGGAAAGGGACCTTTGAAATATTTTTTGAAGAATAATTCCCGGCTTAGCGTCGGACCGGGTGGCTTTGCGCATTTTCCGCATACTTTGATTTTACAAAAAAATTAGAGAAGTCAGCAATCTGATTTTTTTATTTGCAGATAGATGAAGGTTAGACCTAGGTGGACACCAAGTTTCAACTCTTTAAGTTCAATAAAAAAAAAGTTATCATCGAAAAATTGTGTACAAAGATCGTGGGGAATGGGGATAAAATGGGTGAATTTTGCGCACCGCGCAAATACATTCAATGTGAAGCTGCGCAGTGCGCAAGTTCACCCTATGTATAAACTGTGGGCACTAACTATAATGCGGAAAAAAACGTGAGCGTGACGTGAGCGTGCACGCTCACGTCACTTAGTATTGACTAAAACACGGAAAATGGAATTTGCGTGCACGCCCACGCAACTAAGTTGACTAAAACATGGAAAAAATGAATTTCATGGAATTTCTTGGCGTGCACGCTCACGCAGCTGTCTAAAACGCGGAAAAATTGAAAGTATTGGCGTGCACGCTCACGCAACTGTCTAAAATGCGGAAAAAAAAATTGGCGTGCACTCTCACGCAACTGTCAAAAACGCAGACTCAATTATTTTGACTCAAATATTTTGACTCAAATATTTTTGGCTCAAATATTTTTGGCTCAAATATTTTTGACTCAAATATTTTTGACTCAAATATTTTTGACTCAAATATTTTTGGCTCAAATATTTTTGACTCAAATATTTTTGACTCAAATATTTTTGACTCAAATATTTTGATTCAAACATTTTGACTCAAACATTTTGACTCAAACATTTTGACTCAAACATTTTGACTCAAATTTTTTGACTCAAATTTTTTTACTCAAATATTTTTGACTCAAATATTTTTGACTCAAATATTTTTGACTCAAATATTTTGACTCAAATATTTTGACTCAAATATTTTTGACTCAAATATTTTTGACTCAAATATTTTTGACTCAAATATTTTTGACTCAAATATTTTTGACTCAAATATTTTTGACTCAAATATTTTGACTCAAATATTTTGACTCAAATATTTTGAATCAAATATTTTGAATCAAATATATTCTTTAAAGATATATATTTTTCATTAATATTAAATTTTTCTTTTACTATTGATAACCCATTATTTTTATGGGAAGTACACTATAGTTAGTGAAATTGATATATAAATATAAATTAGCGTGACGATATATTAATTTTATAATATAATTTTGAACGGAATTATGTGATGCATGAAAGGAACGTGCGTCACGCAACTTAATTAGCACAATGATGACAGAAAATATAAATTGGCGTGACGATATCAATTGTGTAGTTTACTATTGTATGGAATTATGTGTTGGCGTGATAGAAATGTGCGGCACGCTGCTTAGTGAAAAGATAACCGAAATTATAAATTAGCGTGACGATATCTATTATATACTTTAACATCGGATGGAATTATGTGTTGGCGTGATAGAAACGTGCGGCACGCTGCTTAGTGAAAAGATAACATAAATTTTAAATTAGCCTGACGATATCAATTGTATAGTATAATATCGGATGGAATTATGTGTTGGCGTGACAGAAACGTGCGTCACACTGCTTATTGAAAAGATAACATAAATTTTAAATTAGCCTAACGATATCAATTGTATAGTTTAAAATCGGATGGAATTACGTGTTGGCGTGATAGAAACGTGCGTCACGCTGCTTAGTTAAAAGATAACAGAAATTAAAAATTAGCGTTACGATATCAATGTATATATAAACTGAGAAAAAATTGCGAGTCAGCCTGACTCATCGCTCGACTCAAGGCTGATAACACTCCAATATTGGAGTCTTTCGTCATCATTGACTCTACCTGACGCAATCTGACTATGAATTAGGAGGTTTTTGGACAAAATGAAAACTCAAATTTTGAGTCAATATGACTCATAATTTTTTCTCAGTATTGTTTACTATTAAATGGAATTATGTATTACCAGTATTGGCGTGATAGAAACGTGCGGTAAACTAATAGTGAAAATATAACTGAACATTTGAATTAGCGTGACGATATCATACTAATTTTGAACGGAATTATATGTTGGGGTGATAGAAACGTGAGGCACGCTACTTATTAGTGAGAAGATAACGGAAATTATGAATTAGCGTTACAATATCAATCGTACAGTTTAATATTAGATGAAATTATTTGTTAGCGTTGTAATATTCGGGTCAGGCTATATACGTTAAATTACTGCATATGATTGTCTATCTAAGAAGCTAATGATACTCTTTCTTTCAGGTATGGTCAGGAAGAATAAAGAGATGGACTTCAGGTAATTGTATTGGACGTTAGTTACGGATGGAGGTTTAACAAGATGCAAAGATATTGTACAAGGTTTATGATATGAGAAACGTTATGAGAATGATAGGTGTGGGAAAAACAGGTACCCTCTGTAAAAGAAGAATAATATCAAAATATATTACGATATCAAATAGTTAGTTTACATATTATATATTTCACATTGTTCATATTTTATATATAGTTTTATTGAATTATTGTATATCATATATTTATTAAACTATTACATGTTGAAAAGAGTTTCATTTATATATAGAGAATATCAATAAACATATATTTACACATTATTATTATTTACAAACTCACTCAGAATGGAAAGGGAGGCAGAAGAAGGGAGGAGTAATTGGAGTCTTTCAATTAATTAGTTAACGTTCTAAAGCATTCACATATAAACCTTAACATTTAATATTGATTCTGTAAAGATATGAAAACATAAGGTTGAAATTATAGAGAAGTTTTCAGTTATTATCTCTCATATCTGCACGTCAACAGCCTGATAGAATAGTGAGTCACGCAACTTAGTATAACGATGACTGAAAATATAAACTGGCGTGACTATATCAATTGTATAGTTTGTTATTGGAAGGAATTATGTGTTGGCGTGATAGAAATGTGCGTCACGCTGCTTAGTGAAAAGATAACAGAAAATGTAACTTAGCGTGACGATATCAATTGTATAGTTTAATATCGCATGGAATTTAATTGTTGGCGTGATAGAAACGTGCGGCACGCTGCTTAGTGAAAAAATACTGAAATATAAATTAGCGTGATTATATCATAGTTTAATTATTAACGGAATTATGTGTTGGCGTGATAGAAACGTGCGTCATACAATTTAGTACAACGATAATTGAAAATATAAATTGGCGTGACGATATCAATTGAGTAGTTTGTTATTGGAAGGAATTATGTGTTGGCGTGATGGAAACGTGCGTCACGCAATTTAGTACAACGATAACTGAGAATATAAATTGGCGTAACGATATCATTTGTGTAGTCTACTATTGGATGGAATTATGTATTGGCGTGATGGAAACGTGCGTCACGCAATTTAGTACAACGATAACTGAGAATATAAATTGGCGTAACGATATCATTCGTGTAGTCTACTATTGGATGGAATTATGTATTGGCGTGATGGAAACGTGCGTCACGCAATTTAGTACAACGATAACTGAGAATATAAATTGGCGTAACGATATCACTTGTGTAGTCTACTATTGGATGGAATTATGTGTTGGCGTGATAGAAACGTGCGGAACGCTGCTTAGTGAAAAGATAACAGAAATTATAAATTAGCGTGACGATATCAATTGTATAGTATAATATCGGATGGAATTACATGTTGGCGTGATAGAAACGTGCGGCACACAGCTTAGTGAAAAGATAACAAAAATTATAAATTAGCGTGACGATATCAATTGTATAGTATAATATCGGATGGAATTATGTGTTGGCGTGATAGAAACGTGCGGCACGCTGCTTAGTGAAAAGATAACCGAAATTATAAATTAGCGTGACGATATCAATTGTATAGTTTAATATCGGATGGAATTATGTGTTGGCGTGATAGAAACGTGCGGCACGCTGCTTAGTGAAAAGATAACCGAAATTATAAATTAGCCTGACGATATCAATTGTATAGTTTAATATCGGATGGAATTATGTGTAGGATTAAATGTGACGCAAACGAATGGACCTTGTACGAGCCTGAAGATTTCCCTAGACAATCCAATAGTTACGATTGTGGACTCTTCGTGGCTAATGCCGCCAAAGTGTTGTGCTCTGGATCTGGTTCGCTAGTACCCTCAGTCAGTTTCAGAAGATCAATAAAAAATCTTTTGAAAAAGAACATGAAGATCTGCGAAAGAAGGGTTCCTATTCGACGAGAGGTTGTCAACTTCTCCTACAAGCCTCCACCGTTTCCCATTCTAAATAAAGTGGTAAAAACACCTCCTAATAATTATAAAAGCATACAAACGTATGTAACTAGCTGTGTAGCTAATACGTATGGCAAAATAAACGATGATTGTAATTTAGGAGAAATGTGTATGAACTTGGAAACAAATTGTAAAATGATCCGGTGTGACCATTGCGATGGATGGTATCATATCGATTGTTGCGGCCTTTCACATAATGCATCAATGCTAGAGCATTCGAACGATCTTTTTTTTGTGAACAGTGTTCATAGTTTATTATTAATTTTATATATTATTTAATTTTTAGTATATAGTTAGTTTTTTCTAATTATAGTCTAAATTAATAGCAATAATGATTTAATTTTTCCAGTGGATATATAGTTTATTTAATTTTTTTTGTTAATTTCATAAGGGAAATTATTATGTTTGCTCCAAAAAAGTAAAGTGAATAATAGTTAAATTTATTGTATATAGTTATAGATAGTTTCTACCGTTTAGTTATAGTATTATTAATATTAATGATGCTCTCAGTTTTCTAGTAGCTATATATTTAATTTTCCGTTTGAAAAATTGTGATTTTAACTATAACTTCATTTTTTGTATATAGCTGCTAGATTTTTTTGTAGTTTTAGTAATAGTTTATATAATACCAATACTTAACTTCATTGATCTCATCTTTTATGAACAAGCTTTTTTTATAGATTCTTTATCTATGATTTAGTATTCAGTTATAGCTTTATTCTGTTCAGTCTTATTTTTAGTTTATAATAGTTTTTTCGAGTTTTTATTTATAGTTCAAATAATAATTCTCTATACTTTATTTTTCCTATTCATACCCAATTTCATGTATCATTTTTTTACTTTGTTATTATAGGGTAATTGTTTTTGTTTCAATAAAGTAAATTCAATATACATGTAATTTATTTATTTATTTTCCAATGTATTCTTTGTAGTAAAGTTTGTAAAAAGTATTCTATAATCTATTATGAAAATAAACTCTTCTGCTTGATACACTGGTTGGTCAAAATTTGAAAGTCCAGTTCAACATTAATAGATATATATTATTAGAACCTTTCTCTAAAAATTAAACATTTAAATGTAATAAACTTGCTGAAAAATTAGGGGTTGCAGAGATGTGTAAATAGATAGTTGTAAACCAAGTATGAATGACGTTAGCGCAGATTCGGGTACAAATATAAATATTACGAAACTATACTTTTTTCACTTCTAGATACCGAAATTCGATGACTTAATAATGCTTTTTCATTAATACTTTTTTTTAATGTTTACCATTAATAGCAGTTTCAGAGGATAATAGATTTTTGTGTTAGGAAGGCTCGTACGTTTCAAGTATTATCACCACTTCCATCCGTGAGCTGCAATTGTGTCCCTTTTCGTCACATTCATTGCTAAGAGACTGCATTCAAGAAGTAGGTTCTCTCTATTTTTGCCGAATAATAGTAATTGAATTCATATTTATAACCTTTAAACTCTAATATAATAATTTCGTAAAAAAACATTTAATTGAATCTGTTGAGGCTTGATTAAAATTAAATGTCCTAGTGCTGAACAAAATTACGCAACTGACAATAATAATTTCTAAACTTAACTAGGACTAGCTATACCATATATTTTTACGACTAGTTATATAAATTTAAGATAGTTTGGTTGAATTAATTAACGATATAACTATGAGCAATTCATCAAAGTTACTATGAAATATTAAATTAAATTTGCGTGCCACACGTTTCTATCACGCCAACACATAATCCATCCGATATCAAACTATACAATTGATATCGTCTCGCTAATTTATAATTTCGGTTATCTTTTCACTAAGCAGCGGGCTGCACGTTTCTATCACGCCAACACATAATTCCATCCAATTTTATACTATACAATTGATATCGTCATGCTAATTTATAATTTTTGTTATCTTTTCACTAAACAGCGTGCCGCACGTTTCTATCACGCCAACACATAATTCCATCCGATATTAAACTATACAATTGATATCGTCAGGCTAATTTAAAATTTCTGTTATCTTTTCACTAAGCAGCGTGCCGCACGTTTCTGTCACGCCAACACATAATTCCATCCGATATTATACTATACAATTGATATCGTCATGCTAATTTATAATTTTTGTTATCTTTTCACTTAGCAGCGTGCCGCACGTTTCTATCACGCCAACACATAGTTCCATCCGATATTATACTATACAATTGATATCGTCATGCTAATTTATAGTTTTTGTTATCTTTTCACTAAACAGCGTGCCGCACGTTTCTATCACGCCAACACATAATTCCATCCGATATTAAACTATACAATTGATATCGTCACGCTAATTTATAATTTTTGTTATCTTTTCACTTAGCAGCGTGCCGCACGTTTCTATCACGCCAACACATAGTTCCATCCGATATTATACTATACAATTGATATCGTCATGCTAATTTATAATTTTTGTTACCTTTTCACTGAGCAGCGTGCCGCACGTTTCTATCACGCCAACACATAATTCCATCCGATATCAAACTATACAATTGATATCGTCTCGCTAATTTATAATTTCTGTTATCTTTTCACTAAGCAGCGTGCCGCACGTTTCTATCACGCCAACACATAATTCCATCCGATATTAAAGTATATAATAGATATCGTCACGCCAATTTATATTTTCTATCATCATTGTACTAAGTTGCGTAACGCACGTTTCTTTCACGCTAAAACATTATTCCATTCAAAATTATATTATACAATTAGTAATTAATATATCGTCACGCTAATTTCTATTTCTATTTTATTCCCACTAACTAGCGTACTTCCCATCACAATTTATGGGTTATCAATAGTAAAAGAAAAAATATTATTAATTAAAGATATATATATATTCAAAGAATATATTTGAAAGAATTAATTTTTAAAAAAATTGTTTGAAAAATGTATTTAAACAAAAAAATATGTAAAACAATTGAGCCAAGAAATTTGAGTCAAAAAATTTGAGTCAAAAAAATTTGAGTCAAAAAAATTTGAGTCAAAAAAATTTGAGTCAAAAAAATTTGAGTCAAAAAAATTTGAGTCAAAAAAATTTGAGTCAAAAAAATTTGAGTCAAAAAAATTTGAGTCAAAAAAATTTGAGTCAAAGAAATTTGAGTCAAAAAAATTTGAGTCAAAAAAATTTGAGTCAAAGAAATTTGAGTCAAAAAAATTTGAGTCAAAAAAAAATTTAAGTCAAAACAAATTTGAGTCAAAAAAATTTGAGTCAACAAATTGAGTCAAAAAAATTGAGTCAAAAAATTTAATTTTCTGCATTTTAGACAGTTGCGTGAGCGTGCACGCCAAAATTCCTATTTCTCCGCATTTTAGACAGTTGTGTGAGCGTGCACGCTAAAAAAATCCAATTTCAGTTTTCTAGACAGTTGCATGAGCGTGCACGCCAATTATTTTAATTTAGACATTTGCGTGAGCGTGCACGTCATTTTTTAAAAAAATTCTGCGTTTTTGACAGTTGCGTGAGCGTGCACGCCAATTCATTTTTTCCGCATTTTAGACAGTTGCGTGAGCGTGTACGCCAATTATTTTAATTTAGACATTAGCGTGAGCGTGCACGCCATTTTTAAAAAAATTCTGCGTTTTTGACAGTTGCGTGAGCGTGCACGCCAATTATTTTAATTTAGACATTTGCGTGACCGTGCACGCCATTTTTTAAATATTTTTCTGCGTTTTTGACAGTTGCGTGAGCGTGCACACCAATTCTTTTTTTTCCGCATTTTAGACAGTTGCGTGAGCGTGCACGCCAATTATTTTAATTTAGACATTTGCGTAAGCGTGCACGCCATTTTTTAAAAATTTTCTGCGTTTTTGACAGTTGCGTGAGCGTGCACGCCAATTCTTTTTTTTTCCCGCATTTTAGACAGTTGCGTGAGCGTGCACCCCAATTATTTTAATTTAGACATTTGCGTGAGCGTGCACGCCATTTTTTTTTATTTTCCGCGTTTTTGACAGTTGCGTGAGCGTGCACGCCAATTATTTTTTTTCCGCATTTTAGACAGTTGCGTGAGCGTGCACGCCAATTATTTTAATTTAGACATTTGCGTGAGCGTGCACGCCATTTTTTAAAAAATTTCTGCGTTTTTGACAGTTGCGTGAGCGTGCACGCCAATTCTTTTTTTTTCCGCATTTTAGACAGTTGCGTGAGCGTGCACGCCAATTATTTTAATTTAGACATTTGCGTGAGCGTGCACGCCATTCTTTTTAATTTTTCCGCGTATTAGACAGTTGCGTGAGCGTGCACGCCAATTATTTTAGACAGTTGCGTGAGCGTGCACTCCAAGAAGTTCCATAAAATTCCACTTTTCCATATTTTAGTCAACTTAGTTGCGTGGGCGTGCACGCAATTTCCTTTTTTCCGGCTTTTAGACAGTGGCGTGAGCGTGCACGCTCACGCCGATTATTAATTCTTTTCCGTCTTTTAGATACTGCCCAAACTGTGCATAGAAAAACTAACCCCGATATGCTATGCAACTGCCGTGAATCTGCCCCAATCTTCTATGCATGATGCAACCGCCCTAATCTGCTGTGCAATTGCTGTGAGTCTGCTGTGCAATTGCCGTGAGTCTGCTGTGCAATAGCCGTGAGTCTGCTGTGCAATTGCCGTGAGTCTGCTGTGCAATTGCCGTGAGTCTGCTGTGCAATTGCCGTGAGTTTGCTGTGCAATTGCCGTGAGTCTGCTGTGCAATTGCTGTGAGTCTGTTGTGGAATTGCTGTGAGTCTGCTGTGGAATTGCTGTGAGTCTGCTGTGGAATTGCCGTGAGTCTGCTGTGGAATTGCCGTGAGTCTGCTGTGGAACTGCCGTGAGTCTGCTGTGGAATTGCCGTGAGGCTGCTGTGCAATTGCCGTGAGGCTGCTGTGCAATTGCCGTGAGGCTGCTGTGCAATTGCCGTGAGGCTGCTGTGCAATTGCCGTGAGGCTGCTGTGCAATTGCCGTGAGGCTGCTGTGCAATTGCCGTGGGTGTGCTGTGGAACTGCCGTGAGTCTGCTGTGGAACTGCCGTGAGGCTGCTGTGGAACTGCCGTGAGGCTGCTGTGGAACTGCCGTGAGGCTGCTGTGTAATTGCCGTGAGGCTGCTGTGCAATTGCCGTGAGGCTGCTGTGCAATTGCCGTGAGGCTGCTGTGCAATTGCCGCGAGGCTGCTGTGCAATTGCCGCGAGGCTGCTGTGCAATTGCCGCGAGGCTCAGGGCTGCTGTGCAATTGCTGCGAGGCTGCTGTGCAATTGCCGCGAGGCTGCTGTGCAATTGCCGCGAGGCTGCTGTGCAATTGCCGCGAGGCTGCTGTGCAATTGCCGCGAGGCTGCTGTGCAATTGCCGCGAGGCTGCTGTGCAATTGCCGCGAGGCTGCTGTGCAATTGCCGCGAGGCTGCTGTGCAATAGCCGCGAGGCTGCTGTGCAATAGCCGCGAGGCTGCTGTGCAATTGCCGCGAGGCTGCTGTGCAATTGCCGTGAGGCTGCTGTGCAATAATGCAATTGCCGTGAGGCCAGTCTGTATTTGGTGCACAAAATTCCACTGACTTTTTGAAAAAGCTGAAAAAATCCACCATAAATTTCCAGCCAGTCTGCAGAAACTGGTAAAGTGTTCGTAGAGATCTTTTATTTAGTTTGTAGCAAAATTAATGTAAGTATAGGAATTAATTGAAAATTGTTCGGAGAGAATATCCCAAATATCTCCCATATTCTGCAGACTGGATTTCCAGTAATTTGGCTGATCCACCAACATTTTATCCATTTTTCCACCGAAAATTAATGGTAATATAGGAATAAATAGCTAAAAATCCACCGACTTTGCCAGAATATTATATTAGAGGGGAAAAAATTTCACCGACATGTCGGAGGAATTTACCACAAAATACAGACTGGCCGTGAGGCTGCTGTGCAATTGCCCAAGTAATATAGCATGTCCAAACTCGCCATTTTAATGGCAAGTTTGTGACTGTTATTTTGAGCCCTTCAATTGCAAATGGCGAGTTTTATCTATTTTTCTCCTATGCTACAATGTTATTTTGGAGAGAATTAATGATAATTTGATCATTTTGGAGAGAATTTGTTAAATTTTGGAGAGACAAATGGTGAGTTTATGAGACATACTAATTTACTTGGGCAATTGCCGTGAGGCTGCTGTGCAATTGCCGTGATATAGGAGTATCTGGGATGAATATCACAGGTTTATTAATGAATAAGAGCTCTTTAACTTTATTAATAAATGTGTGCAAGTCCACCCGTGAATTAAAATGTTTCCAGGGTGTTCTTGTGCATCTATTATATTGGTTATATCTCAATAATTTATAATTATTATTAAAATCATCTTACATGACGTTAACCTGCAGTAAATTATGCGTATCTAACGTAAATTGCAATCAAATTGGAGCATAATTATCAATTTTTAATTAATTCCTATATTTACAATAATTTTTCTACAAACACTTCTGAATTAATCCATTTATTTACATTAATTTTGCTACAAACATAATAAGAGACCTCAACGAACACTTTACCAATTACCAGTTTCTGCAGACTGGGCGCAACCATCGATTGATTGATAGGATTTTTTTTTAGCAAGCAAAAAGTTTGGTCTAGTTTAGTGTTTATACTATAACCATTGCCTGTGAAGAACTCAAAAGATTCAATTAGCAGCCAAATTTACAGAAAATAAACAATAGTCATGAACCAAGGTACTAGCTTAAACTAGATTCTGAACATATGTAACTTAGAAAATGTTTCAGCTAGTCTAGGTCTATTTAGTTGGAAGATTTTCAGTGACAGTTAGCTATGTTATAAACCAAATTTTATCAAAATCCAAGAGAAGAGGTTGTTATGGCTCTAGGTGAATCGGTGAGAATCTCTCAGAGAATGCCCCATTACCAAAATATTCTTTTAGAAAGATGAATAGTCAATTGACATCCAAATTTATTAAACCGGTACAATCTGCATGTCATATCTGACTCATACGATTTTTTACAAACCTCTTATCCTGGACAGGTTTGTACTTTAGCAAGAGTACACAATATGTGATGATAAGATTCATAACAGATTGAGAAGTTTGAACAATTATTTATCTTGATTGTACAATAATAAAGGATAATAGTTAAAATTCTTAATAGGATAATTTAGGAGTAATTAATAGCTTGATAAATTTAGTTCCTGAAGAACAAAGAAAAACCATTGAATAAACAAAAATGAAATGAAAATAAGTAAAAATATTTAAGTAATTTTGTAATCTGAATAACTTGTAGATTTATCTACCACATTGTTAACAGGAGTTAGAGCTAACTATTTTAGTATATCACAGATTGCTATCTAGCTACACATTCATTTTAAATATTAGCCATCTCTCTATTTTTTCATATTATTTATTGATTTACAGATTTGAGTTTATTGGTAATTTCAAATTTGTTATTGAGTAGTGGTCAGTAGGTAGCTATCTAACAATGCCTTATAAATGCAAGTTGAGGGTGAAAATGATAGCAGGGCGTAACTTGCCTGTTATGGATAAGGCTGCAGATACGACTGATGCATACGTTGAACTGAAGCTTGGCAACATTACTCACAAAACAGATGTTTATAGAAAGAGTCTCAACCCACAGTGGAATTCTGACTGGTTCAAATTTGAGGTAAGGGCAAATTCCAATTTTCAATATGATGTCCTTTAAATTACTTTTTTAATTTGTTTTATAGTATTTCTACATTTCAATGATGTGAATTAACATCATATAGCTATATAAATGTTTTATAAAGTAATGCTTTATAACTTCTTTGATCTACTCCATTCCATGTTACAGAGTATGTCAGTTAAAGCCAATTTATTTTTGCTCAGATTTCAAAAGGTCAAAACTCGATAGCTATGTCTAATTGGCTTTAAATTTTGAATTATTTCCTATGTTCCCATGTTAATTCTGACTTGAAATCTTCAAAAATTGAGCCAAATTGGCTTGGCCAGAATTGTTGTGAAATTTTAGCTCAAAAATTGGCTTACAATTTTCCAGCCTATGAAACATGGAAGTCTCCATTCAAAATGTTGATACATTCTCAAATATGTTTGTCAATATTGTCTAACCCATTTTGTCAAGAATTTACCAAAGTGTTAATTCATTCATGCTTCTAAGTTATATTTGCTGTCATCTACAGGTTCCCGATAAAGAAATTCAAGACGAACCTCTACAGATTCGTTTGATGGATCACGATACCTACTCTGCTAATGACGCCATTGGAAAAGTGTATATCAACATCAATCCTCTACTTTGCTCTCAAGCTTACTCAAACTACTTCCCTACTTCTAGGTAAGTTGTAAGTGCACTCAGAAATTATTTCTATTTAGTGTTTTGTTTATTTCTATCAAATTCATAATTCAATAATAATCTATGTATAATTCTAATTTATATAAATTAATTCCTGATTGTTAACAGGAGTTACAGCTAACTATTTCAGTTTATGATGAGTTGTTATCTAGCTATCCATTCATTTCAAACATTAACTAACTAATATCATTATTTTCAGCCCACCTTTCCAAAGTACAGCAAATGCCAATTTACCAGATGCAGTTGGGGGTTCTAGCTCCTCTGGTCACAACATTGCCACCCCATCTCAGTCAGGAGGTGATTATAGGCTTCAATGATAAAAATACTGATTATTTATTTAGAAATAATTCTTTTGATTAGCTACTTTGGGTAGCTAGCTACAAGTTTTTATTTATACCGTAGCAGGACCGTCTACAATGACTGGTTGGATTCCTGTCTATGACACCATGCTGGGACTGCGTGGAGAAGTCCTTATATCAGTTAAACTTGACCTGGTGTCTGAGTTCAAAAAAACAGATAGAACTTCAGTTGGAATCCACTTCTTTTCAAGTAAGGCTTAATATTTTACATCTAACATTTTCTGTGTTAATGAAAATCTGAATTCTTAAATCAGGTATCTATTTTGTTATTTAATTTAAATTGAGTTACTTTTTTGATAATTTACCTACGTATTCCAGGTACACAAGTTCCCAGCACTTTTCGTTTGCTCAGAATCGCAGGTCTAGTCGAAGAGGCCATCATTAATGATGACCCTGAACACGAGTGGATTGACAAGATCAGGAGTCCCCGTAACAGCAATGAGGCCAGACAAACCCTCTTCTGCAAACTCACTGGAATACTGCAGAGGAAAATAGGCTGCAAGACCATCGCTATGGGGGGCAATGCTGTGCTGGGGTGAGATAAAACTACACCATCATGTCAATTAAATTCAATTTAAAATGTTGTTCATTCAGGCATCTGCATTATTCTCTGTGTATATTTTCAATAATTATTTCAATAAAGTTATTAATACTCTAGCATTTTGAAGTGTTCTGAACTTCTGATGTGTATTTTTCTTGGAAGTCCTGCTAGGTACTAAATCCTTACTGGTAGCTAAATTTGGAAATATAATTAACTAGCTAATTAATATATAATACAGCTGTTAATCAAATTAACAGTAGCTACAGTTTGATATTTGACTTTAAATTATTGTTATTTAAATATAATTGCTAGCTATATAGCTTAGTTGGACACTCAATTTATTTGATTAAAATGTCAATGTTTTTGATTTTCAAACTGTCTAGCTATCTATAATATATTACTTCATTTTAATTGATATAGCAAACAATAATATAAAAATAACTCAGATAATTCCCTTTGCAGGATATTCAACACGTTAATTAAGCAAAGTAGCTATGTGCATTTGTTTCTACTTCTCTCGCACATAGCTACTTACATTAATCACTTAGTTATTGTCCCATTTGCTGTGACCTTTGTCTACAGTGACTTTCATTTCCCAGGTATCGCCAGTGTGTTGATCTTGAGGGTGAGACAGGCATTGTTGTTAGAGGTTTGGGTACAGCAGTTGAACTGGTGCCCAGTACCTGCAATGCCATCAGTCCTTTGGTTGGTGCTACTGATGTACCAAGACTGCATCAGCAGGGGCAACCTTCCTACAGAAACCCCTACATGCATTACTTGTGAGTACCTACAGTACACTACATGAAGTGCAAAAATGCATCTAACTGCCAACTGTAACATTTGATGCTATTTATAACTTGGGAAACAATTTTGTAATTAGTTTGTTATTTTCTCTAATAAAAATAAAGTTTTTTCATTTGAATATTGAGAATCAAGTGATTAACCAGAACAACAGTTCATTCCCACTTTGAAATGCAGGTGGCAGCACAATACATATTTCAAACTGAACTTTCCAAGAGTGCTGTATCTTATTCTAGTATAATATCTTGGCTTATAATGTATTTAGTAGCCACCTACTGAACACCATCATAAATAGAATCCTACAGTATATAATCTTAATTACCTGTATTATCTGAAAAAGTTATATGACTACAAATCAATATGAGCTGATTATTTCTTCTAATAACCATTTCTTTACCCTTCCTGTTTTCCTGTTTCCCTCTCACAGACCGTGTCCTCAGTCCATCCTTGAGAGGGTGGAGCACAACATAGGCAGCAAGGAGTCGCTAGTAGTCAGCTCTGAGAGTATTGGGGTGAGGCATTACTATTAACAAATGTGTAAAGTGAATCTGTGATAGTTTTTTCATGGTTTATTAATTTCACATTACCAAAAAAATTGGTTAGCTTCTAATGGTATTGCTTGTAGATATTTTAAAATTGGTCTGCTTGGACTGTGTTTTAATTACAAGTTTTTTTCAATTAGCCAATGAAACTAACTATCTTCTCTGGTTTCTTACTCAATATGATATCAATGACTATAATATTAAATTGAAAATACATAAGTTTTAACATTAAAAGTATTCATAGCATGAAATAATAAACATTTTAGTTGTTTGAAACATCAAACATGATGAGCAGTGGTCTATTTAGAATTTATATATAACTTAACTGTAAAAACTGGATAGCTACTAGGTACACCATTTTAGCTTCAAATTAAAAAAAGTCAACTTCAAATTAAAAAAAAGTCAACTTCAAATTAAAAAAGTCAACTTCAAATTAAAAAAGTCAACTTCAAATTAAAAGAGTCCACTTCAAATTAAAAAAGTCAACTTCAAATTAAAAGAGTCCACTTCAAATTAAAAGAGTTCAACTTCAAATTAAAAGAGTTCAACTTCAAATTAAAAGAGTTCAACTTCAAATTAAAAGAGTTCAACTTCAAATTAAATGAGTTCAACTTCAAATTAAAAGAGTTCAACTTCAAATTAAAAGAGTCAACTTCAAATTAAAAGAGTCAACTTCAAATTAAAAGAGTCAACTTCAAATTAAAAGAGTCAACTTTAAATTAAAAGAGTCAACTTTAAATTAAAAGAGTCAACTTTAAATTAAAAAAGTCAACTTCAAATTAAAAAAGCCAACTTCAAATTAAAAAAGTCAACTTCAAATTAAAAATAAGTCAACTTCAAATTAAAAAAGCCAACTTCAAATTAAAAAAGTCAACTTCAAATTAAAAATAAGTCAACTTCAAATTAAAAATAAGTCAACTTCAAATTAAAAATAAGTCAACTTCAAATTAAAAAAAAGTCAACTTCAAATTAAAAATAAGTCAACTTCAAATTAAAAACAAGTCAACTTCAAATTAAAAATAAGTCAACTTCAAATTAAAAAAAAGTCAACTTCAAATTAAAAAAAAGTCAACTTCAAATTAAAAAAGTCAACTTCAAATAAAAAGAGTTCAATTTCAAATTAAATATCGTATATTTTTACTGTTAAACAGTCAGTCAAATATATTCAGTCAAAAGTTCATGTACAGTAGAATATTCATATTATTCCATTGATTTATCATATGGTTGAATTGATCTTCACTTGAGTTCATCTATCATAATTTATGATATTTTATAAAATAAGATTGAAAGTTTTAATTTGTACTTTAGTTATTTTTTATTAGAAATTGATCTATTTTAATTTGAACTAGCTACACTTTATTTAATTTGAAGTTGATCTTCTTTAATTTGAACTTTATTAATCATTTTAATTTAAAATTTACTAATTTTAATTCGAAATTCATTTCCTTTAATTTGAAGTTGACTAGTTTTAATTTAAACTTTACTTTTTTTAATTTGAGGCTAAAATGGTGTAGTTAATATTCCATAGAAGTTCAAATTACCACAAACAAAAAGTACTATGACCAACATATAAATTGGCTTTTTTTAAACAGTTTATATGTGTAAAAAAAACATAAAAACTCTTTATTTAGAAAGAAAAAATACATTTTTGAACCAGTTTTTCTTTGCAACATTTTTTGTTTTAGGTGACAATATTCTAGGTGACTTTTGATTGTAAATAAGGTTATCTTTCTTTCATTTTATAACCACTCATGTTATTCACCAAATCATTGCCAGGTTGTAGAGGACAGAGTCGCTGCCTTAAGTTGCTCTCCCGACAACAAATTCATCTCCAAGTTAGCTGGTGGTTATCACTCCAGGAGAAAACCTCTCCCAGTGGAGCGAAATGAGGACTGGTCTGAGTGCAAGGGCTTGGATGGGGCAGATCGCAACTGCTTTGAGATGGGGTCTCTGGAGGCCAAGGCTTCCCCACTAGAGGGCGTTGTAGTGACAGAGAAAACTAGGAAAAGATCTCAGTCCTCACATCTTCTACCTCAGTTGAATGAAACGCGTAAAAGTGAGTATCGTGGCGACTTTTCTTACATTGGATCCTGCAAATTTATATGAAGGCTTCGTTACTTTGATTTTGTTATGATTTATTTTTATAGCTAGCTAGCTCTATAATTAGATTATATTTCTTTCCTGCATCCGTGAATATTCACTAGTATCAGTTGATGAGTTTGTTCTTGGTGCCACTTTCTTTAATGACTGTTTCTATGAGATTTCTTCTGTTTATTTTTTTTATTTAATGGTATTATGCTCCGAAATAAATGGCAAGCCTGACTGATAATGATATTTATATCTAGCTACGTTGTAAATTGTAATCAGCTTAAAAGATCAGTCTGGATCAATTTGATTAGGTTTTTCTATCAAGTCTCATTAATGTTCTTTTTAAATAAAGAAATAGAGTACAAATTATTTAGGTAATTCCATTTAACAAAAGCTTATTGGAAAGTAGCTAATGAGCATTTTTATTAATCTATACGTAGTGCCATATCATTTGGGGAAAAAAATCAGTAACTTGGTAGCAGTCAAAAACTAATTTACAGAATATTTCCCCTATTATGCTATCACTAATGAAATATTTCTGTTTTTTTCCAGTATATGAAAATAATATGTACGTCAGTCCCTTGGCTGGCAGGTTTCCTGTGATATCAAAGTTTCATCTTAAGATGCTCTACTATCCCTACTTCACCATCTCAAAACTACCCAAAGGAGTTGTTAAACACCTCGGTAATGAATGCACCAATTACAATTATTATTAATTACATAATAGGTTAATTTGTACTTTCCAATTACCTTTCGGCAACAAACATAATTACAAAAATATTATTTATAGTATATATAATACATGCGCTCTCTCATGTTACGTAAGATCTGGACTCTTGAGCAGTTTTTAGTTGTAAGACTTCTCCTAAATACTGAAAATAGTGATCAGTTTTCCATTTAAAAATCATTCCCTGGAAACTTATTACACCTAAGTGTTATTGAATACACTTCTTTCACATCTCCAGTAAAGTCAAATTTTAGTTGTAATTTTCTATTATGAAAATTGATATTTATACCATATCTTAACAGCATTCCTATTCAGGTCCAATGGTTTCATGTCAGTGCGTGAAGCTTATAAACAGACAAAATGAAGAGAGTGAGAATGACACCCACGACTCTTGGTGGTCACAAGTCAGAGACGAGATTCTACTATTCATGAAAACACACGGATGTAATGTTGTGCTGGGCTACACTGAGAACATGACTATCTAGTGAGTTAGTGGGACTTTTAGTGAGTTAGTGGGACTTTTAGTGAGTTAGTGGGACTTTTAGTGAGTTAGTGGGACTGTGAGTGAGTTAGTGGGACTGTGAGTGAGTTAGTGGCACTGTGAGTGAGTTAGTGGCACTGTGAGTGAGTTAGTGGCACTGTGAGGGAGTTAATGGCACTGTGAGGGAGTTAGTGGCACTGTGAGGGAGTTAGTGGCACTGTGAGTGAGTTAGTGGGACTGTGAGTGAGTTAGTGGCACTGTGAGGGAGTTAGTGGCACTGTGAGTAAGTTAATGGCACTGTGAGGGAGTTAGTGGCACTGTGAGTGAGTTAGTGGCACTGTGAGTGAGTTAGTGGCACTGTGAGTGAGTTAGTGGCACTGTGAGCGAGTTAGTGGCACTGTGAGTGAGTTAGTGGCACTTTGAGTGAGTTAGTGGCACTGTGAGTGAGTTAGTGGCACTGTGAGTGAGTCAGTGGCACTGTGAGTGAGTCAGTGGCACTGTGAGTGAGTCAGTGGCACTGTGAGTGAGTCAGTGGCACTGTGAGGGAGTTAGTGGCACTGTGAGTGAGTTAGTGGCACTGTGAGTGAGTTAGTGGCACTGTGAGTGAGTTAGTGGCACTGTGAGTGAGTTAGTGGCACTGTGAGTGAGTTAGTGGCACTGTGAGTGAGTTAGTGGCACTGTGAGTGAGTTAGTGGGACTGTGAGTGAGTTAGTGGCACTGTGAGTGAGTCAGTGGCACTGTGAGTGAGTCAGTGGCACTGTGAGTGAGTCAGTGGCACTGTGAGTGAGTTAGTGGCACTGTGAGTGAGTCAGTGGCACTGTGAGTGAGTCAGTGGCACTGTGAGTGAGTCAGTGGCACTGTGAGTGAGTCAGTGGCACTGTGAGTGAGTCAGTGGCACTGTGAGTGAGTCAGTGGCACTGTGAGTGAGTCAGTGGCACTGTGAGTGAGTCAGTGGCACTGTGAGTGAGTCAGTGGCACTGTGAGTGAGTCAGTGGCACTGTGAGTGAGTCAGTGGCACTGTGAGTGAGTCAGTGGCACTGTGAGTGAGTCAGTGGCACTGTGAGTGAGTCAGTGGCACTGTGAGTGAGTTAGTGGCACTGTGAGTGAGTTAGTGGCACTGTGAGTGAGTTAGTGGCACTGTGAGTGAGTTAGTGGCACTGTGAGTGAGTTAGTGGCACTGTGAGTGAGTCAGTGGCACTGTGAGTGAGTTAGTGGCACTGTGAGTGAGTTAGTGCGGTTTAATTTCGGTAGGTACAAATATCCCGCAAAAGATTTTCTCGAATTTTTGGGTTTTACACAATAATTATTCGTGTTTTTCGGGACCGGGTGCGCAGTTGTCCTGGAGGGTGTATGATATTTTCGCTAAACAGGGAATTGGCAATAAATACATACGGTAACTGCATTAGATATATATAAATACAGAGTGTAGGACGGAGAATTTTTTTTTTAAGTAGCTATTTGCCATAATTATTTATCAAAGAGCCAAACTTTGTTTACCATACGAAGCATCCATTAGGGCATTGATGACATGTGGAGAAGACGTTAATGGTAAGTTCTGACCTATCGAACTGCCCTTTATTATCAATCATAATGAGAATATTTCAGAGAAAGAATTTAAATTTAAGCTCTGTCCAGAAGCTGCCTGTGGTGAATGGAAGAGAAGCAGGTGGTGTCCCATGGGATCCGAACTGTTGTAATTTGAATTATGTATTGTCTTTTTCATTTTCACTATGTTTGTCATTTTATTGTTATGCTCTTCAACTAGCTACGAGGTTTTAGATTTTTTGTTAGGTAGACTCATAAGCTTCATTAATTATCACATTTTCCTCTTCCATCCGTGAATGCAGTCACTGGTGCTTTTGTCCATTTTCGTAACATTTCTTGAGTGACTGCATTAACAGAGTAGCTTTTCTGCATCCATCAGCTTGTCACTGACTGTTGTAGCTTACTTCGTTCATGGAGCCACTTTCCTTTCTGACTGCTTTTTCCAGTCTCTTGTACTTAATTTCCTTTTTACATCAGCAATATTGTCTTTGGTTCTGAAGAAGACATTAAACCACTAAATCAATTATAGAATCATAAATGCTTATTGGTTCATATCCCCTAATGCTGAAGCTTATAATCCTATGTTCGGTTCAGTGAGATAATATCCCGTTTCTTCCTCAGCGATGACATTTGTGTCCTGTACGGTAAAGGAACTGCAGCTCTGATAAGAGAAGGAGTAACCAGAAACTCTCTGTCTAAGATCCCCTGCTTCGAGGATGAGGCGGATAACCATCCTCAGCTGCCTACTGATAACCACGTGAGTGATAACCAGTCTAACAGAGTGAACGATAACTGTCTAACCACGTGAGTGATGACTTGTCTAACTGCGTGAGTGATGACTAGTCTAACTGCGTGAGTGATGACTTGTCTAACTGCGTGAGTGATGACTAGTCTAACTGCGTGAGTGATGACTAGTCTAACTGCGTGAGTGATGACTAGTCTAACTGCGTGAGTGATGACTAGTCTAACTGCGTGAGTGATGACTTGTCTAACTGCGTGAGTGATGACTAGTCTAACTGCGTGAGTGATGACTAGTCTAACTGCATGAGTGATGACTAGTCTAACTGCGTGAGTGATGACTAGTCTAACTGCGTGAGTGATGACTAGTCTAACTGCGTGAGTGATGACTAGTCTAACTGCGTGAGTGATGACTAGTCTAACAGTGTGAGTGATGACTAGTCTAACTGCGTGAGTGATGACTAGTCTAACTGCGTGAGTGATGACTAGTCTAACTGCGTGAGTGATGACTAGTCTAACTGCGTGAGTGATGACTAGTCTAACTGCGTGAGTGATGACTAGTCTAACTGCGTGAGTGATGACTAGTCTAACTGCGTGAGTGATGACTAGTCTAACAGTGTGAGTGATGACTAGTCTAACAGTGTGAGTGATGACTAGTCTAACAGTGTGAGTGATGACTAGTCTAACAGTGTGAGTGATGACTAGTCTAACAGTGTGAGTGATGACTAGTCTAACAGTGTGAGTGATGACTAGTCTAACAGTGTGAGTGATGACTAGTCTAACAGTGTGAGTGATGACTAGTCTAACAGTGTGAGTGATGACTAGTCTAACAGTGTGAGTGATGACTAGTCTAACAGTGTGAGTGATGACTAGTCTAACAGTGTGAGTGATGACTAGTCTAACAGTGTGAGTGATGACTAGTCTAACAGTGTGAGTGATGACTAGTCTAACAGTGTGAGTGATGACTAGTCTAACAGTGTGAGTGATGACTAGTCTAACAGTGTGAGTGATGACTAGTCTAACAGTGTGAGTGATGACTAGTCTAACAGTGTGAGTGATGACTAGTCTAACAGTGTGAGTGATGACTAGTCTAACAGTGTGAGTGATGACTAGTCTAACAGTGTGAGTGATGACTAGTCTAACAGTGTGAGTGATGACTAGTCTAACAGTGTGAGTGATGACTAGTCTAACAGTGTGAGTGATGACTAGTCTAACAGTGTGAGTGATGACTAGTCTAACAGTGTGAGTGATGACTAGTCTAACAGTGTGAGTGATGACTAGTCTAACAGTGTGAGTGATGACTAGTCTAACAGTGTGAGTGATGACTAGTCTAACAGTGTGAGTGATGACTAGTCTAACAGTGTGAGTGATGACTAGTCTAACAGTGTGAGTGATGACTAGTCTAACAGTGTGAGTGATAACCATCACCTTACTCTCAGAAACTACATACCTACAAGAGAGTAGATCGGCATATAGCTACTGATAGAATATAAATAGTAGCTAACTGGTCATTTCTCACCAAGTCAGTCTACAGTATCAACTCTGAACATCTCAAACCCAACCTGCGCTAGACTAGGAATCATCTTATATTAATTTGGACAACATTGTCAGATAGTTTCACGAATGTTCTTCATGAATTGAATCGCTAGAGATGAAAATTGCTCATAATCTTGTGAATGGCGGTGGTAAGCACCATGTCGTGATTTCTGGTGACAAAATATTTAGATGTGAACTGTAGCATTGGCTCTTCTCTTAACTCTCCGAGTGTACAGTTATTTTTATTTCAGTTCCGTGAGCGCAAGAGTAGCCTTAACATTGAGACCTGTACTTCTCACACTAACAGTTCTGGTGAGTGAGATTGATGGTAGTACAGCTTTAGAATTTAATCAAATTTAACCTTCAAAATATAATGAATAGGCACCTAGGATATATGTTAAACCTTTCAGATTGCAATCGCGTTCCCCAAGTGGAAGTTTATCCTTTCTCTCTGCCATTGAAAATGTTGGCAAAGAGTGTCAGGCTAAACTGATTACTGTTTCAATTTTCCAAAACTTTTTTGTTGAGGATTGCTGCCACAAATATTGAAAAGAAACTAAAAAGTAGTAGGCACTTGAATATTTTGAGTTCCTTCATAAATGTTTAAAATTTATGAATTGCATATTTTGTTTGGTCTGAAATTAAAAAAATATACATTCTGTATCTTTATTCTTTTCATTAAAAAATCTTCATAAAACTCTACATTGAATTAGCTACTATAAATTGTATTAGAGATCTGAAATGTGAAGCGTAGGATTGATACAAGGCTGGAATTTATATAATTTAAATTTTATTTGTGCATTCATTCTTCATTGTGTTATACAGGGTAAATTCATACATTTTTAAAGTTTTGGCAGGCCTAAGTAATAAAAAGCGAAATTGTGAATCGGAATAGGCCAAACTTAGGCCCCCTTCACTCTTGCATTTCTCAACGCCGCCTTTAAAAAAATGCTCATGGCAAAAAGTTTAGCTGCAATTGATTTTAACGGAGCCCTTCACACTTGCGCCTTTTTTTACCAGCATTTTTTCTAACGCTAAATAGCTCGGTTCCCTGCTAAAACACGAGCAGAATTTTAAATGCTAGAACTTTACCAGGATACGAATGTCTATTGTACCGTTCATATTAGCCTTTTTTTCACTGCTGGGATTACTTTTGACGAAAGTAAAACGAAAAATAGAAAATGAAAAATAAATGTCTTTAATGGTTATCATTTTCTACTCACGTAACAAGGGTTCCTTGGCAATTGTGATAGAGTTGTAAAAGTTAGGTAAGTTATGAATTATCGGACAGTTGCTCATATTTGATCATATATGAAAAAGTATATATATAATTAATATGACAATTTTACTCGTTGTTTGTTGATGATCGAAAATGTGGAACTGTTCGATAATTCAGAACATACCCTATCATGCAAAAGTATTCTTTTCCTTATCATGACCACAGAAAATGATAACCTAATAATAACCAGAGAAAAATGTTAAGATGAGCATTTTTTCTAACGCAAGTGTGAACACATGCCAAATGAGCATTTTTTAAAGGCGGCATTGAGAAACGCAAGTGTGAAGGGGCCTTACAGCCCTATTAAAACTATCTAGCCTATGTAGCTGCTATATGTTTTAAGAAAAAAATAAAATTGTACGAATTAACTTGTTGGACCCTACATGATGGTATTGGCTTAGAATGATTTATAGTTTTGTTACTCTGTTCCTCCACCCCTAGACACCCCCTGCTCCATCTTCCACCACCCCCAGTCCAAGAAGAAGTACTGGCACAACAAGAGACTCTTCAGATGTGGTGTGTGCAAGTGAGTACCTCTGTCCTTGATAACTTGGTATGTACCACTTGTGTTATTTCCATGACTATACAGGGTGACCCACAAAAAAGTGTACCTAATTATGATTGAATATAAATATTGTATTTTTGAATGAATATAAATTCGAGCTAAAGTATAATTAAAAATTAGATTCTTCACTTGTATCCATCATACTAAGATTTATCTATAGCTACTAATAATAATTTCCCTCGTGTATTTATTTATTTATTGGGTGTCTGCTTTTACACTACGGGTATTAAACATGAAGAATGTAACTATGATACGCATGGGAATATATTGACTTGATATTTAAATTCCCATGTTTTTATTCAATTTTTAAATGCTTTTCATCTATAAAAATAAATTAGACTATGCAGAAAAGTTAATATTAATTGAATTCATTAAAAGTAACCTAATAACGGATAATAAATTGGTATTGATGTTGACCCATTATTTTTAACTGGAAAGTAGCTACACTAGTTTATTGATAAATACAATATTTATATAAATTCAAGGTGGATTACACATTTTGTGGGTCACCCTCAATAAGTTAATTTGGAATGTAATTATTTTTCAAGTTATTATACCTTCTAATGTTATACATTTGAAGTAGGCATAACTTAGCTAATTAAACATTAGTCTGTAGCCAATAAATTAAAATATGAAGATAGAACTGACTTGCCCCCCAGAATCGAGGTGAGGCCAACCTTGCTTGCTTGCACAATTATCTACTCCAATTGATCATTCGAGCAATGGTTTTTCAAGCAATTGTTCTTGATGCTCAGTAATTATTTTTACTTATCAAGTCCTTTTTTCACAGAACTGGTAAAGTGTACGAAATGCAAATGATGACCGTGGATCCACCAGACAGTC
The DNA here is from genome assembly GCA_947561585.1 of Caprella mutica. NCBI lineage: Eukaryota > Metazoa > Arthropoda > Malacostraca > Amphipoda > Caprellidae > Caprella > Caprella mutica. The sequence continues at coordinate 104,772 of CANNZV010002321.1, read as the reverse complement.
CTCTTATATCTGGTAAATAGCCAAGTAGATTCTCTAGAATTATAAATCTTTAAGTACTATTTTCAATTCATTTGAATTATTATTACAAAATGAATTTGGCATCTTGCAGTCTCGGCCAAAATGATTAAATTGATAACTATTATTTTATATTTTAGCTTGAGGATTTGTTGTTAATTGATTAATTCTAAAGAAAATATTGTAGATTTAGCTAAAGCATTTGGTGTGGTAATTCAATGATGACATCAATTGTCATCTTCGGTATTCTTCCTACTTTTTTGCGTCCTGTAAATCTCCCCGTTCTTTTCTCTCCAGGCTCGGCAGTGTTGGTTCAAGCGAGGGCCTGTCGGTATCGCACAGAGACCAAGAGTGGGGAGGTGGGGGCAAAGGACCTCAATGAGGTCATCAGTGAAGTCCTCAAAGATGTCGTCTGTAAAATGCACGTCAAAGTGTGGGTAAGTTGAAAAGAAGATAGAAGTTGATAAAATGGTGGTGCATCCAAATACCAGACATCGAATTCGAACTTCATCTAACTGATTTAAAAGCCTAATTAACTGGTAATCCAGGTGTTAGTGAAATTCGACATTCCGGTGCACTGACATACAGCTAAAAGTGCCCAAGATAACTCAACACAAATAGAAATGGCTACTTCTATCATTCGAAAGGAGCAGCCAGCATAATTCACATGTTAAAGAGGAGACAGGGGTTCAGCTGATTAGCTAACCATTCGTATTGAAACTCAAAAATTAAATATGTGATCTTAGAAAACAGTAGCAGAATTCAAACTACACTCAGCGCTGTGACACCCTATCACCTATCAATGAAACACTGTATCAAAATAAGGCAAATTATCGGTAGATTTGATTGGTAGAGCTATGCATTTTCTAGGGTATAGCTAGCTAGAGCTGATTCTAATTACCTGAAATTTTAAGGAATGCCAATCGAACCATGTGTGTGCCAAATCTCACTTGTTCTTTTCTTTCCAGAGTTTAGGTATGAACGCTGTGTTCAAAGTGTCTTACCAGTACACCATAGGGGAGAAGATGGTGGTGGCTGTGATGTCTGGAACAGCAATGTACATCAACACCTTCCTGCCTCCTCCTAAAGTGAGTTCTATTGGTGTAGTGACTGATACCACCAGAAAGAAAACAACTAGAGAAATTGCACAACTAAAAGAACTATTGAAAACTCTATTTTTCTTATTAGATTTATAAATTCTCCTTTAAACAGCATTTGATTCAGTAGTCATTTGCACTCTATTGTTGTAGTGACAGGTACCACCAGAAAGAGAAGCACTGTAAAAATTGCATAACTGAAATAACTATATGTTTTTCCATAAAATTAGCTCAAAAATAGTTACTCCAAAGTATGACTAAAAAACTTAATTCCTTGTGAATTAATTGCTGTTTAAAATTAAATGAAGATTTTCTAAAATCAGTGGTTGTAAAATACTCTCCACCTCTAGTTAAAATAACTCACTCTCTAGCTATACAGGGTTTCCCAGAAAAAAGTTTACCCAACTTTTAATTAGTATATTTCAACAACTACAGAAGATACAGTTTTCCTTCAAGTATTATTTTGTTTGTAGAATCCTTCATATTCAATTATATTTTCTTAAACATTTATTTATTGTTGTGAATATTATAAGTTCAAGCATAAAAACTATCTTCATTAGACAACCATCTCACAATAAAACAGATTTATTTCCATGTTTTGAAAGCATTTAAATAACTCTTCCTTTTATAAAATATTCCCGATCCGGAGAAATGTGTTTGAGTACAAAAAGCAAAGCACAAATTAAAATTTCAAGAAGAGCCCATCAGGTCACAAATGGACAGTAGTCACAGTACGATATGAAAATATAATCAATTTTGTTCAGCAACTCCTTTTTGGAAAATCTAAATATTTCTGTTGAGAGAAATATATATTCAATATTTCAAAATCTTCAATCAATCGAATTACTACCATCGTTTAATAACTTGCAACCCACCCTATCAGTAACATTTCCTGTTCTAAAACCGTTCCATTTGAATAACAGAAGTTCGCGCCATCCAAAGGCACCCCCTCGTTCCACTTGGGTTCTACTGAAGATGACGAGTCAGAGCAGCAGCCCCTGCAGAGAGCTGAGGAAGAGATAGAGATTAGTGACTACCCTTCAGTGGAGAGCAGACTGCCTATAGTCACCACCTCCTTCGTACCTGGGGACTTCAACTACCACTACAAGTGAGGAGATGCATACAGGCACTGCAGTGTAATGGGGCAATGCATTTAACGAGATATTTTAGTTGGTATCTCTGATCATTTAGTCTCTATCAAAGCCGGGTTCGATAGTGACAAAATGTGTAATTTACAGTGCAGGTATCAGGGATACCAACTAAAATAACGAGTTGAATGCTTTGCTCCATTATAATGAATTAAATGAAAATCTGTGATCAAATGATATTTATTTAGTTTTAATATTGATTGATAGCACGGAGTAGCTTCCTTGCCATCACGATCCCACAGGCAAGGTTCATAGACTATAACAGGTTAAACGAATAGAAATAGCACAAAATGTTACTAAGAGCTGCGTCTACTATTTTTTAGATGAAAACCTATTCTTTAGATTAAAACCGATGTTACAATAATTGACATTTTATATTGTTTATTTCTTATTTTATTATTGCAATATTATTTTTGTTCTTATTTTAGGCTTTTAGCTACAGTAATTAAAGCGGATGAAAATGTTGACCAGTGTCCATTAATCAACGGATAACGGAGTGAATAGCAGTTAGTTTTTTGTTCCTTTTGCAGCGATTATAACCATTTCATTGAAATATTTTTTATACCATTCGATAGATTATTAAATTCTAAAGAATTCTATGATGACTCACGCACAAGTTTAATCTACCGTTTAAGAGATATTCAAGAAGGAAGACAGAAAATGTTGTTTTCTCAATGGCAATTTTTTCCCCATTCGTTTAACCTGTTATAGCTAGTCTATGAACCTTGCCCACAGGGGCTCTATCCTGAAACTGGTCTGTGGTGATTGAAAGAGAAGGGGTGAATCCTTGTCCCGAACTGTTTAAATTTGGATTAGCTCCGTAGCTAGCTATTGTTTTTTTTTTTTTTTTTTTTTTTTTTTTTTTTTAGCTACCATGTTTATCATTTTCTTAACGCTACTTGCAGTTTTGGAGAATAGGGTTATGCTCTTCTACTGCGAGGTCTTAGATTTTGTGTTAGGTAGACTTGCTTTTTCTCCTTCGGCAGCCACCGGTGCTTGTGTACCTTTTCATCATCACATTCCTTGGTAGCTAAGTGACTGCATTCACAGAGTAGCTTTTCTGCATCCATGAGCATCGTCACAGACTGGACGTAGGTGACTTTGTTCAAGGGGACACTTTCCTTTTTGACTGCTTCTTCCAGCCCCTTGTATTCAATTTCCTTTTGACGTCGGCGATATGGCCTTTAGTTCCAAATCAAACGTTAAATCCCCTTTAGTTATTAAATCCTTTGTGCTTTACTTTTACCAATGACTACCTATATACGTTTTCAGAGCTTGTGCAGGTGTTCAGATGTTCTCCAAAGTGTTTAGGGAGAATTTCGCCACAGTGCCTATAATGGATGACATGAGCCTTAATGCTTTCTTTGATGAGGCAATACAGGTATGCTTCAGTTATTTTAAAATCTCTGCTAGAAAAAGTTAATTTCCTAACCCTATATCGTTCTTGTGATCATATTTTGTCACTCAAACTGAGACGTGAACAAGTTTACAAATCGATAAAGGAGGTAAACACATCTATCCAAATTTAAGGAAATAGCTAATTATTTAAACCTATGCTAACATTTAGTCCTCATATCCATTAGGCTCTATAGGCTTGAATAACTCCTAATTATTTCTTTTGACGTCAGAGCGTCTGCTTTCGTCTGGCTAAGGTGGCGACCTGTGCGGCAATCACAGACGTAAAGTTTGACGTGTCTCTTCCGTCAGAAGACGAGATGCAGGTGTGCATCGTAGGAGCCGTTACGAGATGTGAGAGACAAGAGAGGGAAAACTCTGAGCAAAATAAAGGTGAGGAACTTTCATGTTCTATTTTGACCACCAGTTACAAATCTTTGTATTAACCAAGCAGAAACACTATCCTCGTCAACACAAAGTAGAAAAACGATTTGAATAGCTCTATTCAAACACTAGTAGGTTACACACACGACCAATGGATAGTAAAATACTGCGTCGCCTGCACAGAACATGCACAATTCACCTCCCTACACCCCGGCAATGGTCACTGAGGCTATCCCAGCTACAAAGAACACTCTTACCAGATGATATTGTGGCATATGAAACATCTAGGGCCACACGACATCAGAGTCTTCACATATAGGGGCATTCCAGGACAAGTGGACCAAGGGTTAACACCACACCCCCTCAGATTTGCATGAATGTTGGTTCAAAGTGTTCTTGTGCCCAAAAAACTCTATTTTGAGAATTTTACCTCTCTGGCTCTTATAGGTCAAAAGTTGAGACCTTGTGAACTTTCGAAAAAAAGGGCAAAATGCCTTGACATCACCATTTTTGAAAGGTCATAACTTTCTTATTATCAGTCCTAGAACGCAAAGTTTGGATGTTTTTTGTTCAGAATAAGCTAGGCAATCTTTCCAGGTATACAAAATTATATTATTTTAAGTTTTTGAATGAAAAGTTTTTGACTCACCCTCTTTGACTTTGACCTTTACCGTCAAAGGCTCCACCTGACAAAAAAATTATTAGATCAAAAAATGTAGATTGACTACTTTGCTATAGGTTGGAAAGTAAATATTTGCTACTATTAATAGGGATTAGGGATATATTTGAGCTCAAACAGGTGCGTTAGACAAAAAAATATAAAAGTACAAGAAAAAATGATGATTTTGGAAAGTTAAATTGAAGTAGAGTTTCACAAATTACGAATTTACTAATATTAATAATTTTAAAATTACTATTAACTTTTCTTTACTAATAGTTACTATTGTTTTTTAATATTTACTATTATTTATAGATAGTTATTCTTATTTATTGATAACTACTATTATTTATTAATAATCATTCTTATTTATTAGTGATTACTAATATTTACCAATATTGAATTCACTAATGTTAAATATACCCCCCCGAGTGGGCAACATTGACGTTGTGGGGGGGGCTTGAGTGCACCAATGAAGTGAGGAGCTGTGCCAGTGGGGTGACCTAGTCATCCCGGAAGATCCAATAATGCTGGAGAGGTCCTCACGGAGGTGCCAGACTAATAGCTCACGCAGACTGACCATAAGATCACCGACCCAGAATATCCCACTGAGGAAGGCAACCTCACCAAAAATCCCCTCTGATACAGGCTAAGATCAAATTATGATAAGTACAACTAAGGCCACGGCCCCCAGTCCCGGGCAGCCCCTCCAGTCGTCACTGAGTGGGGGGCAAGGGGGTGCTAAGAATCTCCCGGTCGGATCAAGTGACACTCCGATAACGACTGACTCTGTACCTGGAACTTCATCTGGATCTACTCTACTACAATATGGCTTGGGAGAGCCCCAATCTTCCACCTCTGCCAAGGCACTAAAACCCAGTGCCAATGTTCAGAAAGTGAACAAACAAGCAGGTAGTACATCTACCAGACCTAGAGAAAAAACTAAATTGATACCTTTGATGAAATGTATAGACCCGGAAAATTTGTACGATTCTACACCATCAAGTCTAGCCACGAAGCTAATCTAACAAAGTTGAATATGTTTAAAGTTGACAAAGCCGTATCTAGCCATATTGGAGTTTTCGAGAAAATATCGGAAGATTTTAGTAACAAAACATGGACCATTGAAGTGAAAAGCGAGATATAGGGAAGTAAATTTAGGGAAATGAGAGAACTTATGTCTGAACCCATTATTGTAACTCTGCATGAATATCATAACCAATGTCGAGGTGTCATAACATGTGGCATTTTGAAGGGATATGAAGATTGTGATATTGCTGAGGGATTGAAAGAGCAAGGAGTTACGAACTGCAGAAGAATAATTAGAAACCCCAAATCAAACAATCCAGAACCGACATCAACCCTAATTTTGACATTTAATGTACCGTACCCACCTGAACGAATTACTATAAGGACAGGACTGTCCGAGAGGGTCAGACCTTATATCCCTCTCCCACGCCGCTGCTTTAACTGCCAGAACTATGGGCACTCTGGTGCTAAATGCAGAAAACCTATAGCAGTATGCGCACGATGTGGAGACGATCTAGCCACAAGGCTGAAACATGCGACAGGCCAACCAAATGTCTGCATTGCAAACAGCCTCACAGTGTATCTTCCAGAAACTGCCCTAAATATATTATAGAAAAAGAAATACTAACCATCAAGACCAAAGAACACTTAACTTTTGCTGAAGCAAGAGCAAAAGTTAATTCTAACACTCTATTGAGATCATATGCTCAAGTAACTGCAGCTAAAAATATCCCTCCAATAATTAATAACCCACCAGAATATAACAATAATAACAATTCAGAGACCAACAGAAATAAAGAACAAAAACAAACTTCCAGAAAGAGAACCATGAATATAAGTGAATCGTCGTCAGCAGAACGACATGATAGAGAAGAAAACTTAAATAAATCACGGAAACTCCCTAAACATGATACCCCTCCCCAAAACCTAACCCCACAAAATGATAACTCAATGGAAGTTACCATACAACCCGAGACAGGCGCGGAGAGATCAAGGTCACGGGCAAGACACTCCGCCCCTGATATATATGCCCAAACACAGCACGAAATCATGAACAACAGGCGCAAGCTATCAAAAGAAAGAGATAAACCCCAACGAGACCATAGCAGACAATCACGATCTGCTAAGGAATAATGACCGATGTCTAAAATCATACAATGGAACTGCCAAGGATACCGTTCCAAATACGAAGACCTCAAACTGATCATCAACCTGGAAAACCCTGCTGCTGTACTACTACAGGAAACAATGCTAAACAACCATAACTTTAGACCTCCAAGTGGATACTCACTATATTGTAACTATAATAATCCACTACCAGGCAATGGACTTGCGACATTAATTAGAAATGATGTGCCTCATCATAGAATTGACCTGAGAGGTAGTCTACAAGCTACAGCCTTTAGTGTTGGCTTGGGGCACCAATATACACTGTGCAACGTATACGTTTCCCCCAATGAGAGGCTCTCTCTAGATGCTATCACCTCCCTTATCGACCAACTACCGATGCCTGCTATGATTTGTGGTGACTTTAATTGTAGACACCATCTATGGGACCCTATGTGTGACAGATCAGATGCCAGAGCACTGACAATAGAGAGAGCCTTACTGTCAACCTCCATGTCATTATTGAATAATGGCAGCCCTACTCATTTCTATGTTCAGAATGGCAGCTCGTCAGCCATTGACCTAACCATGTGTTCAGCAGAGGCTGCCCTTGAATTTGTATGGTCAACAATGGATGATCTGCATGGTAGTGACCATTATCCTATATGTATTGAAGAAAATGCCGCCGTCCCATATTCACCTCAAGTCAGATATCTGGAACACAGAGCTGATTGGGCTCTGTATGAATTGGAGACTGCAACTCAACTTGAAGATGACTTCATTGAAAACAATACAGTTGACGAAATTATGGTGCAATTCAACAATCTCATAAGAAACGCCGCAGATATTGCAATACCAAAGTCCTCTGGTTCACTCCAATCCAAAAGAGTACCTTGGTGGTCGAATGAATGCTCTGAAGCTATTAGGAATCGAAAGAGAGCTCAGCGCAAATACCAGAGAAGCTTACTGATTGTAGACAAGATTGCATTCTGTCGCGCAAGGGCTATAGCCAGAAACACTCTCAGAAATGCGAAGAAAACGTCTTGGATGAAGTATGTGAATAGCATTAACTCGAACACTCCTATGTCCAAAATTTGGAAGAGGATTCGGAAGATTAGAGGATGTTACCAAAACATAAAATCTCCATGCTTGATTGTTGATGGTGAGTCGGTGGCTGAGAGGGATAGAGTTGCAGAAATTCTGGCTTCTCATTATGCGCTTATCAGCAGCAATGACTCCTATGACCATCGATTTCAATGAGTGCGTCAGAATGCTGAACAACAGCCTCTCAACTTCAAAACACGAGAGGAACACCAATATAACTCTCCTATCAGCACCTTGGAATTTGAGAGAATGATATCGTCTTCTTGCAAATCCTCACCTGGTGAAGATAAAATATCCTACAATATGATTAAAAAGTCTCACCCAAGTTGCAAAAATTTCCTTTTAGGAATATTTAATAAAATACTAAAAACTGGTTACTATCCAAAAGATTGGCGAACATCTGTTGTCATAGCCTTCCCGAAACCTAACAAGATACCAGATTGTGCTGAAAACTTTCGGCCAATCTCCTTAACAAGCTGCCCTGGAAAATTGCTAGAGAAGATCATCAACACAAGACTCACTCTTTTTCTGGAAAGCAATGGACAAATCCCAAAACACCAATTTGGATTTCGAAAAATGCAAGGCACACTTGATGCCCTGAATAAATTTATATCTGATGTTCGTGGTGCATTGAGCATAAAACAGCATGTACTGTGCGTCTCCTTTGACCTTCGAAAAGCTTATGACTCAACGTGGAGATTTGGCATACTCAGAGCTATTCATCAGACAGGAATGCGAGGCAATATACCTGTCATCATCGAGAAGTTCCTGTCTGATAGAACCTTCAAGACAAAGATTGGTGACGTAACGTCAGAATCTCACTACCTAGAGCAGGGTGTGCCCCAGGGCAGTGTCTTAAGCTGCACATTGTTCTCGCTGGCCATCAACGGAATCCTTTCATGTGTACCCAATGGTGTGGAAGCCCTGCTATATGTTGATGACCTCTTGATTTATTGCAGTGGAACCTATGTTTCTGGTCTGGAACGTAGACTTCAGAGTGCAATCAACAAAATAGAATCATGGGCAACCTCTCATGGCTTCACATTCTCGCCATCGAAAACGAATTGTATCCACTTTCATCGTAAAAGGAAACTTCAGCCCCCTCTCAAGATTACTCTTAACAACAGAATAATAGTCAATAGAGAATCTATAAAATACCTTGGAATGATGATCGATCGAAAGCTAGATTGGAAAGACCACATACAGAGCATTAAACTGGACTGCATGAAAAGACTTGATCTCCTGAAGTGCCTTTCTCACACTACTTGGGGATCGGATCGTACGACACTTCTCAGACTATATCGCGCTATCATCAGATCAAAACTTGACTATGGATCATTCATCTATAACACTGCAAAGGAGAGTAATCTGAAGAAGTTGGATCCAGTTCATCATGCTGCGATAAGATTGTGTACTGGCGCTTATAGGTCATCCCCGGTCCTGAGTTTGTATGCTGACTGTGGTGAACTACCTCTGCAGAAACGCAGAGATCAGCTACTACTCAAATACCATGCCAGGACTCTGCAACTGCAAACCTCAGCTGCCTATAGATATGTTCACCAGAATGATGATAACAATAACATTATTGCTGAACAAATAGGAAACCTGCTCCTCAGTCTCGACATTGACATTGCCACACTGCCATTTAAGTTCTCTGTACAACCTGTGTGGCAGGCTTGCCCTGACTTAATTTGTCAATTGTACGACTACCCAAAGAAAGGAACCTGTTCTGACCAATCCATGAGAATGTATTTCTACGATCACCTACAGGATTGTCACAACCACCAGTTTCCTATCTACACCGATTGGGCTAAGCGAGAGACTGGAGTTGGTGCTGCTGCAGTGAGTCTGCTGGACACTAAGAGCATTAAACTCATGACTGAAAGCTCTATATTTACTGCTGAATTGTGCGGTATATTATGTGCTCTCCAAATTGCATTTGAAACTGAACGAGATGAGTTTATTATATATTGTGACTCTCAAAGTGCTCTCCGTGTTGTTGATCATTATGAATCAACACACCCTCTTATTAGTAAGATTATTGTATGGCTTATGAAACTTAAAATGAGACACAAGACTGTCAAATTCTGCTGGTGTCCTGCACATGTCGACATTCCAGGAAATACAGCGGCAGACAATGCGGCTGCAGCAATAATTGAATCTGATAACGAAGTGAGCAATGAGGAAACTGCATACAAAGATTGGTATCCGATCATACGATCTAAGGTAAAACACTCTTGGAATGAAGAGTGGCGAGCTACACAGCATAATAAACTGAGACTAATCAAGGAGTCTGTGGACCCATGGCCTTCCAGTAACTACCCTGACCGAAAAGCATCAATGATAATAACCAGACTTCGAGTTGGCCACACCAAGATAACGCATCAATATCTCATGGAAAGAATACATCAACCATTTTGTGAGGACTGTTTGGTGCCTCTCTCGGTCAAGCATTTCCTCGCAGAATGTCCTTCGCATATGGAAATAAGAAATAAAATATTCCCTGAAACTCAAGATATGAACCCTGAAGAAACCATAAAACTTATGCTGGCAGAAAAACCTGATGTCCAGTTCCACATGGATAGACTACTGATTCTTCTCAGAGAAATGGATATGATTGACAAAATCATCTAACCCCTACTTGAATCCGATGCGAAATGACTAGCATCAAAAGCATCAAGACTACATGAAGCAATAATAATAATAATAATGTTAAATATATACTATTTTATATAATAGTAAATATTAATAACTTAACATTAATGAATGTTAGTTAACATTACTTAATATTAGTAAATATTGATAAATATTAGTAAACTAGTGTACTTTCCCGTTAAAAATAATGGGTCATCATCATTACCAATTTCTTACCTGTTATTAGATTTCTTTTAATGCATTGAATTAGAATTTAATTTTCTGCATAGTTCAATTTATTTAATAGATAAAATACATTTAAAAATTGAATAAAAACAGGGGAATTCAAATATCAAGTCAATATATTCCCGTGCGTATCATAGTTACATTCTTCATGTTTAATACCCGTAGTGTAAAAGCGGACACAAAATAAATAAATAAACACACGAGGGAATTTATTAGGATAGATATTGATAAGTATTAGTAAATATTGATAAGTATTAGTATACATTAGTAAATTCGTAATTTGTGAAACTCTACTTCAATTTAACTTCTCAAAATAATGATTTTCTTCTTGTACTTTTATATTTTTTGTCTAACGCACCTGTTTGAGCTCCAGTATATCCCCAAACCCTATTAATAATAGTAAATATTAACTTTCCAACCTATAGCAAAGTAGTCAATCTACATTTTTTGTTCTAATAATTTGGGTGGGGTCTTTGAGGGTAAAAGTCAAGATCAAAGAAGGTAAATGCCCTTTTTCATTCAAAAACTTGAAATAAGAAAATTTTGTATACCTAGAAAGATTGCCTAGCTTATTCTGAACAAAAACATGCTAAACTTTTTGTTCTAGGTCTAATAATAAGAAAGTTATGACCTTTCAAAAATGGTGATTTCAAGGCATTTTGCCCCTTTTTTCAAAAGTTCACAAGGTCATAACTTTTGACCTATAAGAGCTAGAGAGCTGAGATTCTCACAATAGAGTTTTTTTGGGCACAAGAACCCTTTGTACCAACTTTCATGCAAATCTGAGGGGGTGTGGTGTTAAATATCGTATTTTTTTGTCCACTTGTCATGGAATGCCCCTATATCTTTTTTCTTTAATTACACACTTCACTTGGAAACCTGTCAATAACATACCCATTCTGAAGCCCAGCAAACCCTTCTCAGATCCAGCTACATATAAACCTATTTTTTTACTCTATACTAACTCCCAAGTACTCGAGAGGCTGGTTCTTAACAACATAACACTACATATCCCACTATCCCCCTCACAACACGGCTTCAGTGTATGCTCCACCTATAGCTACCATCCTTAGTCCTTACCCACCTCTCACAAACAACACTCTAAGGCTTGAACTCGAACAAACCTGCAAGTAGGACAATAATGCAGCTGCCATAGGAATAAGTAGAGCCTTTGACATAGTTCTACCACACCTAGCTACTAATTGATAAAATACTTAACATACGTATGACGTATCCACGACTCCTTTAATAATATGACTTGCCATTTATTTATCAGTCCGTTCTGGAAAACAATCAAGACAGAGTATCGCAGGCCTCTGTTCTCTCACCTACTCTTATCAATCTATACTTCCCCATGCCAACAAACACCTCGGTACTCATTTTGATATATTTGTATGATATCACCATCATCTCGCATTACCCCAAAAGCGAGATTGCAGCCTCCATGGAAGACATCATAACGCTCTTCAAACAGTTAAAAAGACACATCCTCACATACGCCCACACAGACTGGTCACCTGACACTGCCAATAGAGCGAAGGACACCACCCACTACAGAAACCCTTTGATCTCACTCCCCAACACCTCACAACACAAACCAATTAGCTACACGTAATCCTTCTTCCTACCAAATTCCCTTCAGACTTCAGAGAGTTAGGCCCCCTCTTGTAAACTCTAGTGATACGCACCTCACTAGAGTTTACAAGGCTACTCAAAAACAACAGTTGTCCGTACCACCTGATAGCAACAATGTCCTATTAATAACATCCCCTGAAATTTATTGCTTTGCTGCCGTTTATTGCAACCAGATAGATTTTCATTCATAGAATGTGACCATCCTTAGCTGCCGAAAATGTCGGCATGTAGTTATGTTTTAGGGATAAACTTCTAATTTTAAACTAAGACGAAGTCCAGCTCTATTCCTTGAGTATGATTGTTCTCTCACTTTCATTTTAAATGAGTAGCTATATTTATCTTGAAATTATATGGAAAGATTTGGAATAATTTCAGTGATTTTGGAATAATTTAAAATAAAATAGACCCACATATCGGGTTTCCCTTTAGGTGTGTACCTCAAGGGTTTCTCCTCTGAACTAATAATAAAGACTTGCTATTTTTGTTTCAGACAGTGAGCTTATTTTCCCCATCGATGAGTTGGGTACTGACATCAGTGCCACTAAGACTAAGCAGAACACACTGAGCTGTCAACAGAGAGGTGTGAGACATGTGTCATCTTCTTCTTCCTGTGGCTCTAAGAATACCTACCAGGTAAGCACCAGCTCCTACCAGATGAAATGGTTTACTAATTACCATTCATATAGAAAGAAGTTTCCAAAAAAGTTTACCTATTTTATAAAATCCAAATAATTAAAAAATATCCTGTTAAATTTATTATTTCAATTTTGTAAAGCTAGCTAACTTCACAATGTCACATTCTTTTATTTATTATTGGCTACTTAATAACACTAGTTTATTAATTACTTCCAACTGTACATTAACATTACTGTTATTTCTGTCAGGACAATTGGAGTCACCTGGCAGGCTGCTGGCAGACAGGTGTGTTCCTCACTCCGTCTGTCTCTATTCCTGGTGGCAAAGTAGACAGGTACATTGGATACCTGAACTTCTTCTTCATTAGGGAGACAATGAACCTTAAAGACGTGAGTGACACTTTTTACCTACGAGATTAAGGCCTATTTCACACGGTGCGTTTTTCCGCAAAAACGCAGCATGAAAAAACGCCTAATCTAAGTGTATATAAAAAGCATATACGTTTATTCAGTCGGAGCGTTTTTCACGCACCATTTTATTTGCTGCGACAAGAGAAAAACACCTATGTGACAGGCCTTTGGTAGCTTTTAAATGAATATACTTTAGAGTTTTTGATTTAAATTACTCAATATAGCTTATATACCTTTTTATTGGATACTATTTTCTGTAACTATCATTTGGTTTACCTCAACATAACTTTAAAATTGGTGCAAACTATTTAGTTTAATTTTATAGAAAAATTAACATTAACTTGCTTTTTGTAATGAGTTATTTGTTTATTAGGTCTAGGACCTACACTCCTTCATTCACTTAAATAGCTACTATATAACTTTTTCTTCACCACCAATTTCCTGTTTCAGTTCAAAGGTGTGTCAGATTTCTCAGGCACTCTGGTAACTGAAGTGTTAGGTCTGGTCAGGGCCCACGTGGTTGCTTTGGGGGGCAATGCAGTCACTTCCTTCTTCATGAATGAGTTCATACTCGACTACAATCCTAACAACAACAAAAATCAAGTGAGTAATTAATAAACATTCATATTTCGTTTTTTAACGACCAGTTACAGTTGCTCGTTAAGCGCCACCTGTTGTTAGTGTAAACAGTTTAAGTCATTCACACAATAGAGTTCTAAATTGTGACAGTAACTCCAAAATTCTACTTTTGCTATAAAACAATTATCTAGTCTGGCTTTTACATATTTTAACAACTTGGCTTATAATGAATAATATCAGAATCTTCTTAATTCATCCAATCAGTCTTATTTACCAAATTCTCAATGTAAATATGCATTTCTTTTCCAGTCTCAAATCCTCATCAATGTTGGAGGTGACGCTGTGGTTACTTCCCCATCTCAGGGCTAGTACCTAATTATTATGTTAGGTTAAGCGCTTTTTAATTTAGTCAAATAAATTCTTACATTTTGCAGAGATTCTTAAATGAATTGTGTGCAATTTTTTAAAATGTCTGAAATACAGGGAAATAGTACTTAATATTGTTAATTGTTTTTATGCTAAGCTAGTCATTAATCGATAATAAAATAAACAGTAAAAACGAAGTATGATTTATTTGAACTAAACGATTTAATAAATGGCATATACCCTAGTATCTATATTTAGTGGAATAATCTTTAGGTGACACCACCAAACCTCTTCCTTTCCTTGCTCCTCTGTAAACAGTTTCCAGAATGTCAATCATCTCCTGGGGGTCTTCTAGCGCCCAATTGATTTTATTATTGTTACCTGTACCCAAATCAATCATGATGTGCTTATTACGGAAAAAGAACATGATGGTACAGGGGTCGTACAGCTCGTACATTTTGTTAAAATCTGGCACTTCAGTGATATCGACCAGGAAAATGACAGCGAAGTTTTTAACTTTCTCGGCAATTGTGTAGAGGACTTCATCCATCACCATACATTGAGGGTCCCAATCGTGACCGAAACGGATGACCTGAGAATGAGAGAAGTTCATTAATGAAATATATTGAAAAATTAATAATCTGATTATCCAACAGTGGAACAGATCTTTTGAATGCATTTGGTAAATTCTTAAAAATTAAATATGAATTTTAATTAGCTATCTTGGATCTACTCATAAGCGTTACACCATCAATTAGAATAGTAAAAAATGTTACCTAGAGTAATAGTCGTAACCTGGTTTTTGAAAACATTTATATTGATGAAGCTACGGTTATGAAACTTTGTACCCAAATTTAAAATTGAATTCTCTATCGTTTTTGTTCTTGGCCTTTTTTCGATTAGACTCATGGAGAACAAGTTTATTCAAATTTCGAACAGTTTCCAAAAAAGCCTAAGGCTTCTACAATTTTGAAACTAAGACTGCGGTTTTCTAGCTGTTGAAACGCAATTCTAATCTCTACAAAATACAAGCAGTTTTTTGATTTTCAAATTATCAATTTTTTCGTGAAAAAAAATTACTATTTCGAAAATCAAAACTCTTCGCCATAGCTTCATAATTGTAAAAGCCTTAGGCTTTTGAATACCAAAATTTGTAACTTTTTAAAGAGTCCTAAAATATCGGTTAAAGTTATTGCTGTGTTTGGTACTCTGACACGTAGCATCCCACTCGTATAAGGTGCAGGGGATAACTAACAAGGAAGTTATACCGAGTGTGTGGTCTGAGCAGCACGAAAGATACCAGATATGGCGAGATAATTTATTATTACGAATTATCAGTGGCTGAGAGATAGTTTTTAGGGAGCGTGTAGAGCGCATAGCGCCCCTCCCTTTCTCCCTCTCCGCAGTGGGATATAGTCACATTCACATTAGAGCTCTGATATTTCACACAAACAACTAGAAGGTTATTAGTAGGGTTGTGACAATATGCATTGGGAAATATACTGCATATGCAACAGATTTTATGCTTTTAGAGAAAACGCATATGCATTTGAGAATAAAAGTATATGCATATCTATAAATGCATATGCATATATGCAAATTAGTGAGTGCATATGCATATTGTTAAACGCATACGTATATTTATAATTGCATATGCATATTGATAAACGCATATATGTAAATTAGTAAATGCATATGCATATTGGTAAACGCATATATGTAAATTAGTAAATGCATATGCATGTTGATAAATGCATATCACAATCTAATAAACATATGCGTTTTAGAAAAGCATATGCAATGTCACAACCCTAGTTATGAGGTAGCTAGTTACGAAATAAAAAAATGATAAAACTATGAGATTGTTTCAAGTACGGTCCCCATAAGGGGAGAGTCTCACTTTTTACTCTTTCTTTTTTCGTTTTTGTTTGAAGAGCGAGATGCTTGATTTTCTCAGAATTGATAACACTATAAAAATGGACAATTTTCTACTTAAGAATTTTTTTTCAAATCCCCCATTCCTCTCCCCCCTCGAAAAACAGCAAAATTTAGATTTTTTTAAATACCTACTCCTCCCTCATTCTTTGGGTTAGAGACATCTTGTTAATTTCATTTTGTTCAGAATTGTGCACTTCACAATAGTACGATCCGTTCCATCAAATTAGCTTTCTCAAAAAGAAAATAATGAAAATTCAAAAAGAATTAATTATTTTGTAAATATGGTTACATTTCCCCATACACTTTTTTACAAGTTGAGAAATAACATATAAACTGATCGTACTTTTGTAGACAACGGAATTCTGAATAAAAAGAAAAAAAAGTCAAAAATTGAAGATGAAGTTGGAAAATGAAAAGTGTTCAGAACGGCCAATTTTCGATTTAATTTTTTTTTAATTCTCATTATTTATTTCTTATAACAGCAGTACTATATTGATTACATGAAGAATACTAGAAACAAACCAATACTACTTCATAACATACATTTTTTGTTATTTTGCTTCCCCTAGCTCCTACCCCCTTCCCGTTTTGAGGCACTTGCAGACAACATTCATACATAATTTTTGCGGCGACCCGCTAGGAGCACAGCCTAAGAACACCCCCTGATTATTGGTGTTGTTGGGGATTTTGGGAGAATCGTAACTACTCCTTCAATAGTCAACCGATTTGATTGAAACAAACTTCAAATGATAACCTGACTTAAGGGCCTTATAGACGTGATACATTTTGTATCAGCAACATTGTTCATATACAAATGTCACGCAATTGTTTCTGTATACGGCAAGCAATCTGTTTAGACGATAATTTGGTGCGAGGCAACTCTAGTGTCGCACAAGCAACTGTATACACACTATATGTATATAGTTTAAAGTACTTGCTATTAGCTATATCAAATGATTTGAGGATAGGAACTTTGAGGGATAACTTCAGTAGGTTAATTTACTTGGATACAAAATAAAAGAAATCAATCATAATTTACAACGCAGATCTTTATGACATTTAAAACTTAAATCGTAACCTAATAAACGCGATGCAATAATAAATTGCTAGGACGCCAAACCAATATTTCACTCCATTTATAGAGCGTTGACTGTTTTCGTATAATTATGAACTAGCTTGTAAAAGATATATTTACTTCTGTAAACATTTGTTTCAGCACTGTTGCGCGACACCAACTGGCACTGAGCGAATCGAGAAATGTTTCAGAGAAATTGTGGCTGAAACACCCGGGCAACAGTTCTGAAGCAAATTGTCGCGCAACATTGTGAAAATGTTTCTCGTCTAAAAGGCCCTTTAGTCGCTACACTTTCCCCGAGAATAAAAATTCAAAATATTAATTTTAAATGTCAAAATTTGATAAAATATAATCTTATGGAGTTGTAATTTTTCCCAATTTTGTCACTAAAATTGATTCTTCTTCCTCAATAATGAATCGATTTGGTTGAAACAAGCTTTAATATGTAGCTTGGTGTATTTACTACAATTATTAGAGAAGAGAATTTTGAAAATTTTAATTTTAATGGTCAAAAATTAGAATATAGTATGGACTTGGAATATTTTCTGATCGTAGCACTAAAATTGATTCTTCTCCTTCAATAATGATTTGATTTGTTTGAAACAAGCTTCAATTGGTAGCCTGGTGTATTTACCAAGGAATGTGACGAAGTGGGACACAAGCACCGGTGGCTGCACTCACGGATGGAAGAGGAAAATGAAGAGATGATAGTAAATGAAGCCTACCTAACACAAAATCTAAGACCTCGTAGTTGAAGAGCATAACCCTAGCGCTATCCTCTAAAACTGCAAGTAGCTAGCGTTAAAAAAATGATAAACATGGTAAAAATGAAAAAAGACAATCCATAATCCAAATTACAACAGTTCGGGGCCCAAGGGACGCCACCCCCCTTTTCTTCCGTTCACGACAGACAGCTTCAGGATAGAGCCCCTGCGGGCGAAGCAGACGTTTAACCCCTACTTAATTAATTATACATGAAAATGAACAACCATATTGAAACATAAATGTTTGTTTTGTTTTACAAATGTTTATGTAAATGGATGTTATTTATTGAATCAACCCGCTAGGAGCTCCGAGCTCAGCCCAAGAACATCTCCTGATTGTTGCTGGTGTTGGTTATTTTGGAAAATCATCACTACTCCTTCAAGAGTGATCCGATATGATTGAAAAATACTCTTAAGTGGTAATCTGGGTTTTTCGCTACACGTTCTGTGCCCCTGACGAATTTGCCATAGTCGCAGCTATCCCCGGGGAGTATCACCCGGGGTGTTATGTCTTGTTTTACACATGGTTTGGGACATTTAAAGGTCTTTTTTTTTATGCAAAAAATTTTTTTGGAAAATTATTTCAAATTTCGGTGAGACACTCCCCTTAATGGAAACTTTTATGTACTCTGGTGAATGCATTTACTTAGAGAATTTGAATTTTATGATCAAACAATGCGTTTTCGGCCTTCTTTTAAGATTTTAACTATTATATTTTTTATTTCCAATTTTATATCTTGACACAAATATTATTAGTCTACCTAGATAACATTCAAAACAAAGTGTGTACATTCTTCTTATTTAGACTGCAAATTAGCCATTCAAAAGTAGATCACCAAGATCAGGTATTGTAGAGTTCTGATTATAATATTTTATAAAATATGCCATCAAATTTCATGGGGTTTGCAGCAAAATGATAACATTGGCTTCATTAAAACAATAAAAAAATTCTTGGTTTAAAGTACTGAAATAGAATTACCCTCATGAAAATATTAGTCAACTTATTCAGGAAGTTAACTATAATAATATAGGCGCTATCAAAGAGAAAATTGAGGTAGGGGGGGGGGGCATATAGACCCCCTCTCCTCTGTCACTAATAGGGATAAGAACTTACCACACACCGATCCTCCTCACTGAGAATAGCCTGGTCAACCTGCCACCCATTGTGAAGATGCTGTAACATGTACGACATTTTGAGGTGTTAGAGAGGAGTTTGCACGAAACTGAAAAATAAACATTACAATTAGCCAATATAAAATTAAAGATCTAGCAATTAGCTACATGCTTTCTCAAAATGGAAAATAGTGTACCATAGTCTCTTATATCAGTGGAGCTAAAAATTTATTAATTTATACATAAATTATATTATTTTATTGTTGTGTTCTTCTAAGATGAATGATGCAGGAAGAATTCAGTTATCAGAATCATAGAGACACTACCCTAATGAAAACAGTAAAAGGGTCAGTGTGTTTGAAGGCAAGAGTCTATGGTTGGAGAGTGAAACTTTTATAACTTAACCCTTTATTATTCTTGTAATCATATTGAATTACTTGAACCAAGTATGAAAACCAGTTCCATTGTTAATTAAGTAGGGCCTGCTTCAGAACCAAGGATCATTTCCATGATGTCAAAAGGAAATTAAATACAAGGGACTGGAAGAAACAGTCAGAAAGAAAAGTGGCTCCATGATCAACCAATGTAGGTGAAAAGCTCATGGATGCAGAAAAGCTACTCTGTGAATGCAGTTGGTTACAAAGTTATCTAAGACCTCGTAGTTGAAGAGCATAACCCTAGTGCTATTTTGATGAACATTTAAATCAAATAAAATTCTAATCGCAACAGAGCCATACGCAAAATAGAAAAGATAGAAAGAGTCAATTTTGAAAACAGAACCTATACATGAAAGTACATTATTAGAAGTCTAGCTTTAGATAACAGTTATTTATAAAATCTAATTAAAATAAAATATCTATTTGGCTACAGATCGTTATTACTATGAAGAGTCAGGAATTTCCCAAGTAGCTATTGCAGATTGTGAAGTGTCTTGAAATTCCAGGAGTTTTCTAAATATCAGAGTTAATACCAAATTTCCAACCACTCTTACTCCAACTTTACAGTGAAAATGCAATTAAGCCATCAAAAATCGATGCTAATAAAGGTGTAGCCTTTGATAACATACCAATACCATATAGCTATTGACTGAAAAATTCAATTAGTTACTAAAAAGTCTTTTATCTATCTGATTATATTACGGATTGTCTTAAGGGGATCATATGGTGATTTTGCTAGCTACCAATGATTCTCGTCCGATTGAGCTGAGATTTTGATATAAGGTGTAAAATGCTCCAAATCTTATTTCTCTTCAAAATAAAAAAGTTAGAGATCGAAATTCAATAAAGGGTCTCTGGACGACATTAGAAATTTCGAGCTAAACAGATTAGCTCCAATAATATTTTTTGTAGGACCATCCCCCATTGAGCCTTAGACTTTGGCGCAGGTAGAATTTGAGTAAATAGTTACGGAGACAAAAAAACTCATCAGGTCGCTAAATATAGGAGAATTTTCTCCTATATTTAAATGTATTTTGCTGAGAACAGAAGGCAAAATAGAGGATTTCTTGGAGAACACTTTACCAGTCAGGCAGTTCTTCCAGACCAGTCTGAAAAGAAGGTCTCCTCAGACACATGATTTTTTACAGAAATTGAGATTTGGGCGCAGCAAATAACATGAGAACATAGGAATTAAATAAAACTTGGGCGCTGGATTAATCCACAAATCCTGCTATACTTTTCAGACTGGCTTCCAGACAGTAATCCAGTGTGTATTTGGTGCACAAAAGCCCACCCAGTCTGCAAAGCATGCGCAATCTGTCTCCAGATATTTAATTTTTGGGCCAATTTCTCTCCAAAATGGTCAAAAAATTCAAAATACTCTCCAATAAATAATTACATGTAATTATGTAAACATAGGAATTAATTAGAAAATTGTCATCGGATAATTCAGGAGACTAATTTCAAGGCCTCAATAGTCGACGGATAAACTTCACAACTTCATGCATCTTTTGCAGACTGGAAGCCCACTGACTTGTTCAAAGAGCCAAAAAAATTTACCAACATATTTGGCTGATCAACCAACATTTTCCTCACTTAGCCATCGAAAATTATTGGTAGTATATGAATTAACAGCTAAAGATCCACCGACTTTGCTAGAATATTATTTTCAAAGGGGAAAAATTCCAGCGACGAATCGGTGTAATTTACCATGGAATACAGTCAGAGTTGCAGTCTGGAATTTAGTCTCTGAGCCAGTCTGCAAAGTATGGCAAATCTGTCTCCAATATTTTATTTTTTGAGGAGAATTTGTCTCCAAAGATTTTAAAATCTGTCTCCAATAAATACATGTAAACATAGGAATTAATTAGGAAAGTGTCTTCAAGATCTTACAAAGATATATAGCCTATATTTTCCCTCAAAATATGTCTCCAAAGATCTTCGAGCCTCGGCGACATCATGGCATAGACACGCTTTTCAGACTGGTCTCAGGTCTCTGCTCTGGAATAACAGATAATAATGGGATTGAATCATACTATCCCCAGTCTGCAGTCATTCTATTTTACTAATTGGGTCTCTGAATCTGATTCAGAAACCCAATTAGAATGAGGCATTAGCCGGCCCAGCCCAGACTGCAGGAACTGGTAAAGTGTTCTCCAAAAAATCCCCTATTTTGGCTTCTGTTCTCAGTAAAATACATGTAAATATAGGAGGAAATTAAGGATTGTTCGCGCAGAAAATGTAAAAATGTCCATATTCTGCAGACTGTATTTCATGGTAAATTCCACCAACATGTCGGTGGAATTTTTTCCCCTTTAAATAGGTATAATATTCTGGCAAAGTCGGTGGATTTGTAGCTATTTATTCCTATGTTACCATTAATTTTAGGTGGATAAATTGGGAAAATGTTGGTGGATCAGCCAAATTACTGGAAATTAATGGTGGATTTTTTCAGCTTTTTGTTAAAGTCAGTGGGATTTTGTTTGTGCACCAAATACAGACTGCTGCCCAGCCATTAGGTAAGACTGTAAGACAGAGTGGAAAACTCAAATTCAGACAGTGATTCTTACAATACTCAACTGTGGAATGATTAAACGGTGATTTAAACCTACTAAGAAAGTTAGTATTAGCAAATCATGTATAGCATGCAGAGTTCAATTTAAGTTAATTTTACATAGTTAAAAGAAATAATGTGTAATTTCTGCAGAATTGTCTTTAAGTGTCCGTAAGAAGACACAATCATTGTGACAGCTAGAAAGAAAAATACAAAGTGTCATTACCAATTAGGTAATATTATTTCTCTACCTTACGTCTCTACACTCTACAGTTCAATTTATAGAGGAAAATGAAATAAATTTGGTATTAACTAGGGGTAACCCGTGTAAGGTAGGTATACCTAGCTACTTAAAAGTGAAAACTTACCAATAATAACACGTTAGAAAAAAAAACTTTTCTCAACAGGATTCTGGTAGGTAACGTAAGGAAGGTACTTCTCTGACTAACACACGCTTCAAAATGATGATTCGAAATATTTCGAGTTAGGGAGCTGAAATAGAGAAGAAATGAACTAAAGGAAAACGTTTGATTTTCTTTCAGGTAATAAGGTATCAGCTGTTGATGATATCGTGTTTAAGATATATTACAACTTTCTTTTAACCTTTTTTTTTTACCTATTTGACAATCAAGTTGACACGAAAAAATAGTTTTGAACAATTCAAATAAATTCACAACGTTTTATTCTTCTAGCAACAGCTGATGTTTTACTGAAAATAACGTTTGTTGACTTTTAGTCATAACAGACCGCTAGATTGCCAAATATTTGATTATCATTTTTTTTAATCCACATTTAAAAAAATATCTAGGTAATATTTCAATATTAATATTCATGATTTAATTCAACAGGGTAAGATGTGAATTCTCGAAGACCTTCATATTTTCGATCATAGCTAGGTATATACAAAAACACTATATATGTATAATTAAAATCATTATGTATTTCAATTGCTATCTATCGACTGTATCCTGACTATCTGTGCCTTAGCTAGTAAATAGACTACTATTTATTTTCTATGATCTGTGCTATCTATTCCTACAGCCGACAGGTAATACCATGATATAATTACTACAGTTATGTTCGCTAGAAAAACCAAAATGACACATGTCCTGCGCATCGGGGTTGTGACGTCACGTGGATCTATTATTGTTTGTTTACTTTTAGTCCACTGCTGTATATTGACTATATTCGCAATTCCCTGCTAAAGTTTCGCTTGAGTAGTCTTATACAAATAAATTAAATAATAATAATACTGCCGAAGCCGTGTTTGGAATAAAACAGGTTAGGAGAAAAGCACATATAATTGAAGACGTCTGCCTGGTCACTGGTGTACAGTAACAGAAATTATATCATTTATTTAGAAAAAAGGAGAGATGATCACATTTAAAGAAAATATTTAACTAATACAAGTTTTATTAAACGTTAAACCATTATGAAATATATTCAATGAAACTTAACATCAAATAGTGTAAAGCCTATTTAATGTCTGGAAGTAAAGAGATAAATTAGTCTGCCAGCGAATAGGTATAAATTTCTACGACTAAAGACAGAACAAGTTTTCTATGAAATGATTGAAATCATTTTTGAGGCGATACTAATACAAATGTAAAAGAGCAAAACTTTAAAGATATAAGTGCAAAGAGAAGACGGACATGTTATTAATAAATAAATTAATATATGGGATTATAATAATGGTACAAACAATGAAAGAATTAGTGGACGATATAGGCATTATGTACTGTGCTAGAACCGTCCATAGTAAATAGATATTATCATTATTTACTATGGGTATTACAGTTATGATGTTATTGCGGGCATAGTAAATAGATACTATTTATTTGGGTACTATGATTGCGGTTATCGAGGATATAATTGAATTAAAATGACGAATAAAACTGTTTATTATATTTTTTAATGATCAAAAATATGGAAAATCGTTCGATAACACAGAACTATTCCCCACATTCAGCAAATGAATATAAATAGAAGATGAAACAATATAAATGAATAATTAGGTCTAATAATTATTTATAATAGCAATAATAATAAAATATATGAATAGTAATTGAATATTTAACCCTCTAGTCACAGCGGATTTTTTTTTTTTTTTGATCTGAAATCAATAATCGTTATCTACAGCTGTTCGAACAGTTTATACCAAAGTGTACAAATTCATAATTGATCTTTACAACTCTATTATTCTATCAAGTTATAAGCCATCTACTCCAAGTTCGATTGAGTTCAGAATACTTTAGCTAGAGCCTAGAGTCATGACGAGAATTGATAATATCGATACAACCGAGTCAAACTCTGACTATGAACTTATCCAACTACGGACAGCCAGATATCTCCAACTAGCTACAGACAGCCAGACCTATCCAACTACGGACAGCCAGACCTATACAACTACGGACAGCCAGATATCTTCAACTAGCTACGGACAGCCAAACCTATCCAACTATGGGCAGCCAGACCTATCCAACTACGGAAAGGCAGATATCTTCAACTAGCTACGGACAGCCAAACCTATCCAACTACGGAGAACCAATTTTATCAAACTACGGACAGCCAGATATCTTCAACTAGCTACAGACAGCCAAACCTATCCAACTACGGAGAGCAAGTTTTATCGAACTACGGACAGCCAGATATCTTCAACTAGCTCAAGACAGCCAAACCTATCCAACTACGAACAGCCAGATATCTCCAACTAGCTACAGACAACCAGACCTATCCAACTACGGAGAGCCAGTTTTATCGAACTACGGACAGTCAGATATCTTCAACTAGCTCTAGACAGCCTGACCTATCCAACTACAGAGAGCCAGATATCTCCAACTAGCTACAGACAACCAGACCTATCCAACTACTGACAGCCAGATATCTCCAACTATCTACAGACAGCCAGACCTATCCAACTACGGACAACCATTATCTTCAACTAGCTACAGACAACCAGACCTATTCAACTACGGACAGCCAGATATCTCCAACTAGCTACAGACAGCCAGACCTATCCAACTACGGACAGCCAGATATCTTCAACTAGCTACAGACAACCAGACCTATTCAACCACGGACAGCCAGATATCTCCAACTAGCTACAGACAGCCAGACCTATCCAACTACGGACAGCCAGACATCTTCAACTAGCTACAGACAGCCAGACCTATCCAACTACGGACAGCCAGATATCTTCAACTAGCTACAGACAGCCAGACCTATCCAACTACGGACAGCCAGATATTTTCAACTAGCTAGCTACAGACAGCCAGAGCTATCCAACTACGGACAGCCAGATATATCCAACTAGCTACAGACAACCATTCCTATCCAACTACGGACAGACATATATTTCCAACTATCTACAGACAGCCAGACCTATCTAACTACGGACAGCCAGATATCTCCAACTAGTTACAGACAGCCAGACCTATCCAACTAAAGACAGCCAGATATCTCCAACTAGCTATAGACAGCCAAACCTACATCCAACTATGGAGAGCCGGTTTTATCGAACTACGGACAGTCAGATATCTTCTACTAGCTACAGACAGCCAAACCTATCCAACTACGAACAGCCAGATATCTCCAACTAGCTACAGACAGCCAGACCTATCCAACTACGGACAGCCAGACATCTTCAACTAGCTACAGACAGCCAGACCTATCCAACTACGGACAGCCAGACATCTTCAACTAGCTACAGACAGCCAGACCTATCCTACTACGGATAGCCAGATATCTTCAACTAGCTATAGACAGCCAGACCTATCCAACTACGGACAACCAGATATATTCAACTAGCTACAGACTGCCAGAGCTCTCCAACTACGGACAGCCAGATATCTCCAACTAGCTACAGACAGCCAGACCTATCCAACTACGGACAGCCAGACATCTTCAACTAGCTACAGACAGCCAGACCTATCCAACTACGGACAGCCAGATATCTTCAACTAGCTACAGACAGCCAGACCTATCCAACTACGGACAGCCAGATATTTTCAACTAGCTAGCTACAGACAGCCAGAGCTATCCAACTACGGACAGCCAGATATATCCAACTAGCTACAGACAACCATTCCTATCCAACTACGGACAGACAGATATTTCCAACTATCTACAGACAGCCAGACCTATCTAACTACGGACAGCCAGATATCTCCAACTAGTTACAGACAGCCAGACCTATCCAACTAAAGACAGCCAGATATCTCCAACTAGC
The DNA here is from genome assembly GCA_947561585.1 of Caprella mutica. NCBI lineage: Eukaryota > Metazoa > Arthropoda > Malacostraca > Amphipoda > Caprellidae > Caprella > Caprella mutica. The sequence continues at coordinate 78,220 of CANNZV010002321.1, read as the reverse complement.
TATAGACAGCCAAACCTACATCCAACTATGGAGAGCCGGTTTTATCGAACTACGGACAGTCAGATATCTTCTACTAGCTACAGACAGCCAAACCTATCCAACTACGAACAGCCAGATATCTCCAACTAGCTACAGACAGCCAGACCTATCCAACTACGGACAGCCAGACATCTTCAACTAGCTACAGACAGCCAGACCTATCCAACTACGGACAGCCAGACATCTTCAACTAGCTACAGACAGCCAGACCTATCCTACTACGGATAGCCAGATATCTTCAACTAGCTATAGACAGCCAGACCTATCCAACTACGGACAACCAGATATTTTCAACTAGCTACAGACTGCCAGAGCTCTCCAACTACGGACAGCCAGATATCTCCAACTAGTTACAGATAGCCAGACCTATCCAACTACGGACAGCCAGATATCTCCAACTAGCTACAGACAGCCAGATCTATCCAACTACGGACAGCCAGATATCTTCAAATAGCTACAGACAGCCAGATCTATCCAATTACGGACAGCCAGATATCTTCAACTAGTTACAGACAGCCAGACCTATCCAACTACGGACACCCAGATATCTTCAACTAGCTATAGACAGCCAGACCTATCCAACTACGGAGAGCCAGATTGTGAATAATGACAGTTTGCAGTTCTGTTCCTTAAAATAAATAAATGGCGTCTAAAATATAACCTTCCGCTTTCTGCGAAGATAAATATACATTTTTACTTTATCTATAAATACAAATTAAATAGAATTTATTTATTTGTGCAAGTTTAATATAGGCCTAAAATGTTCTTTATTCACACCGTTACCCAAAAGTCCGTTGCTTAAATATTCTCATCCCTATTCTGTGCAAAAGCTCTTAAAATAATTGGTCTGGAGGTAGTGTGTTTGTGAAGTACACACCACAGACACATGATAGCTACACTCTTGTGATGAGAGAGAGGGGGGGGGGTTCAAAGGGAGGGGGAGGGGAGGGTGCTTTCTTAATGTGAAAATATTGTTTATAAGTTAAGGTAGTTAATTATTAGGGCAATGTCCTGACTATAATGATATTAACACTCTTGGTTTCATTAATGGTATACAAATACAAAGTTAAATGTACAATGCAATGTTAAATGTACAATGCAATGTTAAATGTACAATACAATGTTAAATGTACAATACAATGTTAAATGTACAATGCAATGTTAAATGTACAATGCAATGTTAAATGTACAATACAATGTTAAATGTACAATACAATGTTAAATGTACAATACAATGTTAAATGTACAATACAATGTTAAATGTACAATGCAATGTTAAATGTACAATGCAATGTTAAATGTACAATGCAATGTTAAATGTACAATGCAATGTTAAATGTACAATGCAATGTTAAATGTACAATACAATGTTAAATGTACAATACAATGTTAAATGTACAATGCAATGTTAAATGTACAATGCAATGTTAAATGTACAATACAATGTTAAATGTACAATGCAATGTTAAATGTACAATGCAATGTTAAATGTACAATGCAATGTTAAATATACAATGCAATGTTAAATGTACAATGCAATGTTAAATGTACAATGCAATATTAAATGTACAATGCAATGTTAAATGTACAATACAATGTTAAATGTACAATACAATGTTAAATGTACAATACAATGTTAAATGTACAATACAATGTTAAATGTACAATACAAAGTAACAATCCTGACCATTTTACTGCAAGATTATAGTCCTGAGAGTAAAAATACTATAATTTCCTTTAAAATTTTCTCTCAATGAATAGGTCTCATTATACTCATATATATAAATAGAAGTAACTGTAGTAAAACATCAATTTATCTTATTTAGAAATTTGACTTTGTAAAAACTTTTAACTAAATAGACAATTGTTTACATTATAGATAACCGATGTATGACCTCGACCTCACCCTTTGACCCGTTCGCTCCCAAAATCTAATAAACTGGTATATCGTCTCTCCAAGTTTCATGAAATTTGGTTGACTACTTTTTGACGGATTGAGTTATAAATGACCTTGACCTTAGACCAAATCGTCCCAGAATTTCAACCAGATGGTTCTTGGATATTGACCAATCGTCTCTAAATATTTCATGCAACTTGGTAGAATAGTTTTTGAGTTATAAATGGCCTTGACCTTGATATTTGACCTTTGATCCAATTGCCCCTAAAATTTAAACAAATGGTTCCTAGATATTAACTAGTTGTCTTACCAAGTTTCATGCAATAAGCTTGTATACTTTTTCAGTTATACATGACCTTGACCTTCGACCAGATTGCTCCCAAAATTTTACCAGAACGTTTGTGGACATTGACAAATCGTCTCTATAAACTTTTTGATTTATGCGAATTACAATATGATAAATAAATAAATGACGTCTAAAATATTACCTTCCGCTTTCTGCGAAGGTAATAATAGCGTTCAAAGGTCCTCTCCAGACTCCAGGAAAAAATGAATTTATGACATAATATTTTTGAACTATAAAATATAAGGTCTACGACTTTAGGATCATTAATCTGCAAACAGCATAACATTCGGTTCAGTATATATACCTTTATTTGCACATGCTTTAAAAGTTTCTAATTATCTGTGTACAACAATTGTACGAAACACTAATATAACGCTGAAGAAAAAGATTGTACACTCTTTGCTTTGATTTCTAATTAGAATTGTGTAAACAAGCGTTAAGCTGTATATAATTTTTTTTTAATTAAAATTAGTACATTGCAATCAAATTAGTACATTTTATTATTATATGCAATCAAATTTCTTGGGGTTTACAGCAAAATGATAAGAAAAATTAGCTAAAGTGAAGATACCTAATAATAACAAAAATTGTTTGAAGGGGATTTTATAGTTTTCATATAAATATTTATATTTCATAAAATACATTAAATGGATTTATTTTCATATAATTGTTTGAATGAGACAAATGACTTGCAGTTTAATGACACATCATATTTACTTCTTCTCATCCCAAACTAAATATACTGTTGCCATATTTTATTATATAGTTTCCAGATGTCGCTATTTTCAGCAGTCTTATCTTTCGATACTAGCCATAGGAAGTATTACGAGTAACGGTGTAAGTACACACTATAGCAAACTATGTACAAGCTATTTCTTTTGAAGGAGTGTAGGTTCACACCATAGTAAACAGAATAGTATAGTACCCCAGTTACATGTATTATTCAAATTTATTCTGGGTAGGCTGTGACGTCATGTATGTAAACAAGAGGTCACGTCATAGTAAACAGAATTGCTGTGGGTCACGTGGAATAGAGAATTAAGATGGCGGCCAACGCGACCGATCTGACTAATGATCTAATTATCTTGAATAAATCGTCTTCTTCAAGACTAAAAATTTGTTACTATTTTGGATGTAAAAAGACCAGAAGCAATTTCATCAACAGTCATTTTTTAATTTTCGTCCGTATGACTATAGAGATTGGATAATAGCATGCGGTAATGTGGAATTAAAAATATATCACCGAAAACGTTATTTAACAAAAGTTGGGTGTGTTGCAGCCATTTTTTGTGTTTGTACTGTACGTACAAACGTACGCACCATTGTTGACATGTGACGTCACAGCCTACCGGGACACGCGTAATATCCCCCCTATAGCTCTGGGATACTATATCTTCTCTGTACTGTGGTTCACACTCACAGTTATCGGATAGTGGGCATTATCATATGACAGGAAAGTAGCTCAAAACTGCATAAGTTACGCTTGTAGGTAGACAAGATGGAGAACTATTATTCAATTATTATATCATGAATATTGATATTTATATTTATCATAATATTATTTTCTATCAAACTTATATGTTAACTTTATTTTATCTGAAAATACAGTTATTTCAAACTGAATATTTAATATACAAACTATATGTTAAAAATATTCATTTGTAAATTAGACACACCTCCTCTTAACATTTGGTTTCAATTTATTTCCAGAGTATTCATACGAAGTGTTAAATTCTAACACAAAAATATAAAGTACAGCTAAAAGGTATAAGAATGCACGGTATATCCGTTATAGCATTTAATTACCGTAGTAATAGCAATTACAAATGTGATAGAGTAGAGCTCCTCTATAGTGGACTCCTCTATAGTGAGTGAAGAGTTTTTATTAAGAGAATTGTATAGTGAACTCCTCTATAATGAACGTAGAGTTCTGAGTAAGAAAATTACCCCATATAGTGAACAAATTTCCTTTAGTCTGCCATAAAATAGTAATTAGTTTTCTAAAACTGTTGCTATTCATGGCAGACTAAAGAAAATTTGTTCACTATCGTGGGTAATTTTCTTACTCAGAACTCTACGTTCATTATAGAGGAGTTCACTATAGAGGAGTTCACTATAGAGGAGTTCACTACAGAGGAGTTCTACTGTAGGTACTACTGTTTTGTGTGTTTTTTTCACCTGCTGTACATGAATGAATAGAATTCTCCCCAACTGTAGAATAAGTTGTGACACGAATTGTTGTTTCACGGTATAGCAGTTAGCACGCTATAAGGGACTCGTACATTGCGCGAAGCCTTTAAAGGTTACATCAAGACAGTGGACTAATAGGTAGCTAAGCCCCTCCCCTCTTCCATCTTTGAACGTCTTAAGAAACACACCAAGAAAATATGGCGGCGATAACGCCTCGGGGTGAATTGGTAATGGCGATGAGGAACTGGCCACAGATACGCTATGTACAGATATGGTCAGCGCTATTTACTGAATTGTGCAATCTTAAAAATGCACTGCGCGTTTTAGGATCTTTGAAAATGCGCGGCAATCTCGAGATAAGATAGTTAAAGATATTCATAATAACTTGGATAATGAAATAAATAGGTTGCCACTTTAGAATTCGTTAATTTCATGTTTATTTGTTATTCACTACCGTCGGTTGCTTCAAAGTTTGATGTTACATACATTGTTACCAAAAGTATAGCAAGTGAACACATTAATTTTATTTTACGACTTCTGATATAGTGGACGGTACATTCCACTTACGGTATATACTAAATACCCTATTCACATTAGGTTATGTGGCTTTGTTTGTGACAAAATATAAAGTTTACTCAATTTACCCGAGGGGGAATATTGTGGGTGGAATTCACTGCAATCATACGAAATTATTCTGATATAAAATACAGTAATTGCTGTCGTAGTTTATCTTTAATTTTTTTTGTTTTACTAGTGTGCAACACTGCATGTGCATTGTGCATGTAGAGTTAGTTACATACGATTCATTTTAATCGGTTTCTGAACGAATGGCATGCCTATTTTAACATCTAGCTATTAATAGGTTAAAAATTCTAATAAATTTAAATTTGTACCACTTTCTAGTGTTATTCCGTTGAATAAAGATGCAACATTTGTTTTAATACAGAAACTACATTAAAATTAGTCTCCAATATCTTTTCAACATTAACAACATTAAACCAATGTGAACAGTGCTAAACTTTTTGCTCTTTACTAATTGCTTGTGCTGGAAAATGTAAGGGAAGTCCGTCTCGCTTCGAATTATTTCATTTCATTTCTATAAAGAAATTAATAAAATAATCTGCCATTAAATATCAGAAGTATAACTTTCCCCTCCTAATTCCGATACCAAAATAGGGACACTGTATCAACATTATAGCCTGTATCGACCCGATGTACTATCATGAGTACAAGTATCGACCCGATGTACTATCAGCAGCACATGTATTGACCCGATGTACTATCAGAAGTACACATATTGACCCGATGTAATATCAGAAGTACATGTATTGACCTGATGTACTATTAGAAGTACATGTATCGACTCGATGTACAGGGTGGGGCGTAAGTTTGGAAGCAAATGAAAGTGCATATTATAATCCAACGAAAATTATATTTAATAATTTACAGTTATGTATTATTACAAAAGGGTTATAAGAATTCAAAAATCATAAATTTATTCAAAATGTCCCCCCTTGTTTTTAATAACAGCCTCAAATCTCCTCCGAACTCCTCCTACTGCGGCACGCAACTGTTCTTGTGGAATTTCCTTCCAAGATCTCTGGAGCGAACGCTTTAAATCATCCACACTGCGATGGAATTTACCACAGGCCTTTGATTCAAGAATGGACCATACCGAAAAGTCCATAGGATTAACATCTGGGGAGCAGGGAGGCCACATTTCTTAGGACCAAAACCGTGGAAGATGGTCATGGCCCAGTTTTGAGTGACATTTGCAGTATGTGAAGTCGCGCCGTCTTGCTGAAATGTCCATAGAATGTCATTACCGAAGTGATCCTTAGCTGACTCCAACATTGGCGTCAAAATATTCTCAATATAACATTTAGCATTGATTTTGGCGCCTTGTTCCACAAAAATTAAAGGAGATCTCCAAGTTTCTGAAACGGCGGCCCAGACCATTACTGAAGCAGGTTTCATGGTTCTGTGGACAGTTTTTTGGTTGTATGGGATGTCGTTTGCACTTTTACCAATTATTCTGTCATTCCTCCGGTTGTGAGCCATTTCCACTGTGAACATTTTTTCGTCAGACCAAACAATTTCACCAGCCGTGCCAGACTTCAATTCTCTCAGAAGTGCTTTGCTTCTCTCCAATCTCTTTTTCTTTACAGCTTCTGACAGAGTCTGTCTCTTTTGGAGGGTGAAAGAGGACATCTTTATGTCTTCTTTGACAACTCTTCTCATTGTTCTGGGACTTACATTAGCTGTTTTGGCTAACAATCGTATTGACCTTTTCGGGTTCCTCCTGATCTTCTCTCGGGCACATTTTATCTGTTGTTTGGTGCATTGTGAGCGTGGTCTACCACTTCTTGGACGATCAGTCAAGTCTCCTCTCTAATTAAAACGCTTCACACACTTCCAAACAATCGATCTCGCTATTGAGAGAGTCTTTGAAATGACGGAATCTGACTTCCCGGCACGGTGTAGAGCAATAATGGCTTCTCTTTTGTCTGACATTTTTGAATTGACTAAATTTTTGTAAAAAATAACACTGCCACGTCATAATGTAGTGCTCTACTATAGTTCAAACCCTATCACCTACTTAGGAACTTATTTTTAAGAATTATATTAATGTTTGAAAAATTGCTTCCAAACTTACGCCCCACCCTGTACTATCAGAATTACATGTATTGACTCGATGTACTATCAGAATTACATGTATTGACTCGATGTACTATCAGAAGTACATGTATTGACTCGATGTACTATTAGAAGTACATGTATCGACTCGATGTACTATCAGAATTACATGTATTGACCTGATGTACTATTAGAAGTACATGTATTGACTCGATGTACTATCAGAAGTACAAGTATTGACTCGATGTACTATCAGAAGTACATGTATTGACCTGATGTACTATCAGAAGTACATGTATCGACTCGATGTACTATCAGAAGAACATGTATTGACCCGATGTACTATCAGAAGAAAAATGTATATAGAATCGAATGTTTAATATTTAACTAGTGTACTTTCCCGTTAAAAATAACGGATCATCATCAGTACCAATTTTTTACCCGTTATTAGGTTACTTTTAATGAATTTAATTAAAATTTATTTTTCTTCATAGTCTCATTTATTTTATAGATAAAATACATTAGAAAATTGAATAAAAACAGGGGAATTTAAATATCAAGTCAATATATTCCCGTGCGTATCATAGTTACATTCTTCATGTTTAATACCCATAGTGTAAAAGCGGACACCAAATAAATAAATAAATACACGAGTGAAATTATTAGTATAGATCTCAGTATTGACTAATAATATAAATATTATTGTGTATCACAGTATCTGGATATTCTCAGATGATTTTTATAGACACATTACACTAACTCTCAAAAGACTGACTGAGGAGTTTGAGCTCCACAAACCGAATTCATTCAAAATAATAACACTGTTCCCATCATTCTTGGGTAAATATAAATTTGCCCAGTACATTAATATGATAAAAACTATTAACTGTCAAAAAATCATATAATAGAGTCGCTGTGTGTAAAGAATCCTCTACAATTTTGTCAGTCCTTTTAGGGTTGTACTAAAAAGTATTTTTTGTTAGTAATTGTTATAAAATAATTGTTTTAAAATATTAATTTTACTTACAAACTATATGATAAAAAGTTTTCAATATTTATCATTAGCATTTCTTGACGAGTATGAATATTGTATTGATATATAATTTTACAAATTTATTGTATTATACAGGTTTTAAGATAAATCTGAGTATTCAATATGTGTTTTTTATTCCCCTACCGATAAATAGGTGAACATTTTCATATAAATCCATTAGAACTGTTAATGGAAACTTGAATAATGTTATTTGTAATGGAAAATAAACCATATACCTTTTCTTCAAAATTTCAATACGAATTAATTAGATACAATTCTAAACAACTGAAATTCCTTATTTTTCACCCTATATTCACAAAGTTATTTATAAATTATACAGATAACTTTGACCATTTCCAGTTAGTGTGTGAAACCACCGCAGACTTTGAACAATGAAACCATGGAGATATTCTAGGAATTTCTCCCTAAAATGAAACATTAAATAATTAGAACATACTGTGAGAGATGTACTCACATACTGTGAGAGATGTAGTCACATTCTGTGAGAGATGTAGTCACATACTGTGAGAGATGTAGTCACATACTGTGAGAGATGTAGTCACATACTGTGAGAGATGTAGTCACATACTGTGAGAGATGTAGTCACATACTGTGAGAGATGTAGTCACATACTGTGAGAGATGTAGTCACATACTGTGAGAGATGTAGTCACATACTGTGAGAGATGTAATCACATACTGTGAGAGATGTAGTCACATCATATTCACATACCTGTGCAATTTAAATTATACAACAACATGGTACAAGTGCACCACTCTTTGTGGTGATGGTACAAGTGCACCACTCTTTGTGGTGATGGTACAAGTGCACCACTCTTTGTGGTGATGGTACCAGTGCACCACTCTTTGTGGTGATGGTACAAGTGCACCACTCTTTGTGGTGATGGTACAAGTGCACCGTGCACTCGTATGTACCAAGATGCTGTGGCAGGTGCTCCGCTCACCGGAAACAGTGAGCGGTAATTACGTTAGTGCGTCCGTACGTACAGGAATGTGGACTATAGCAACTAAAACAATGGGGTGATTCATGCACTTTACTAAAATGACTTAAGTCATTAAGTGCGGGGTACTAGTGCCTAATGCACTTTACTAAAGTGACTTAAGTTATTAAGTGCGGGGCATTTGTACGTATAACAGTCCAATTGGTACTTATTTTTGTTTCAATATTACAAAACTTATATATGGGTTTGCTGTAGTAATGTATAACACATTTATTATTAAAAAATATAGTTTAGATGAGAATCTTTGCTGACAGCAAATATTTAAGAAATGTTTGACAAGTGTTTCGGTATGTTTGGCCTGTGTAACGGTAAGTTCCACACCTGTTGCTAATAACAGGTAAAATGTGACAACTCAATAACAGGTTATCAAAAATAATGGGTGGTAAAATGAAGAAATTATGTTTCATGATACATCTGTATAATGTTCTCATATATTTTCTGTATAATGTTCCATAATACTCTGTATAATGTTCCCTTATATTCTCTGTATAATGTTCCCTTAAATTCTCTGTATAATATTCCCTTATATTCTCTGTACAATGTTCCCTTATATTCTCTGTATAATGTATTTAGTGCAATAAAGCATCGTGGCGTTAAATAGTCATTCATTTTTATTAATATATAGTATCGAAATCTTACATAGACACATAATCAAATATTTCTCAATTCACATACACAGGTAATAGACAAAAAAATAAACAACAAACAATTTGGTATAACAATCTTTGAAGATATTAAAGACAAGCAATTAAAACTTGACATATTTTAATTAGTTGTGTTCATTTGAAATGAGTGCTTTTCACAGATATACGTTATAAATAAATTGTTAATAACATTTTAAAAGGGCAGACTTCTCGGACTTTCAAAGATGCCATATGGTCAGTGCTACAAATTATATATAAGCTTTATAATAGATAAAGAATTATCAGAAATAACCTTAATAATTTTCTTCGTAATATTATATCAAAATAATATTGAATTACTCTAAAATTGTATAGCAAGATAATACATATTTTACACGTATAGCTATAAAAGATATTATTTTTCATACTAATTTTATACTGTGATTTTCTAAAAGTACTCCTTCATATGCCTGTAGACAATATAATACGTTTTGAATTTCAAAAAGTATATCTAGCTACATGTATTAATATATTTTATATCTTCTGTTTATTAATAAATCTTCTTGCGTTATAATAATTTTAAATATAGAAATGGAGTTCATTTATAATGTTTCGAAAAATAAGTCTAACAATTGAACATAAATCATGAACAAGTTAGCCTTAATCCCCTAGAAATAAAGTGCAAAATTGATGCCTATCCACAGCCCCATTAATTTAATTCTATTTCCCTTGTATTTGACCACTAAATGCACTAACTTCATTCCTACATACAATATCACAAACAAACAATAAGAAGATGGACAGACATCACATTGTTCTCGATGCTGTAATACTTATGAACAAATGTTATGAACAATTGAACAGGCTACTTCCTTTGTACATGACTACAATGAGTATTTAGACTATTGCCAGAAAAACAAGAAGAATGGGGTAATTAAACGCTCTCAGTCATATCAATTATTATCTGAAATATATAAACTATAATACGGAAAAATAAATGAAAATATGTTTCCATAATTTGAACCATTTCATATATCTTTAATAATATGAACTAATAAAAAGGATAACACATTGTTTCTCTATCCTATCGGTTAAAATCCGTTAAGAAACAGCACAGTGAATAAAATAGCACCGCATAACTATAGGATGTTAACCAAAGGATGTAGAGAAGCATCCTACAGACGGGGTGATGGACCCTTAAGGAAGCTGTACACCTGTACGCTGTGCACCTGTACTCTGTATAGGGAAGACATCTGTCATAGAGGTTAAAAGGACTTAGCTACTATGTCTAATTACCCTAGAGGGCTTAGACGCTAGGTCTAGTACTAACTATGTAAATTCTGGCGCTAACTATGTAAATACATGGTAACTATGTAAAGTTAACAAACACTCGCTAGGAAAATTTATAGATCGACTATTATGTTCCAGTACTGTATACATTGATCGTATTTTGTCGTAAAATATCATATTTTTTAACAATTTAAAAGGGATTCCTTTTTCAGGAATTAAAATACAGGGGTCAAATTACCGGGAGTCAAATTACCAGTGGTCAAATTACCAGTGGTCAAATTACCAGTGGTCAAATTACCAGGGGTCAAATTACCGGGAGTCAAATTACCAGTGGTCAAATTACCAGTGGTCAAATTACCAGTGGTCAAATTACCAGGGGTCAAATTACCGGGAGTCAAATTACCAGGGGTCAAATTACCAAGAGTGAAATTACCAGGGGTCAAATTACCATGAGTCATATTACCAAGGGTCAAATTACCAGAAGTCAAATTACCCACAGCTACTTATATAACAGTAAGTTACCCATTACCTTCAGGTCCGGGTTTAAGATTGCTCTAGCAGGTGCTGCCACTGGTGTGCACTCTGGGGAAACACCTGGTGAGCCACTGGGTGTGAAGACAGGTGGTGAGCAGACTGTGGTGACAAAGCTCATCACAGATACGCAACTTGAGTTAGGCTCTTCATTCACTATATACTAACTATAGGACGGGTACTCATAGAGCGCATACCTTCGCCGCCGCTTATAAATGACATGGACCAAATGACCATCCAATAATCTTTGTGTTATGAATGACCTTGATCCTTGAACTGTTCGCTCCCAAAATTTAATCGTCCCACCAAATTTCAGGCAATTTGGTTGAATACTTTTTAAGTTATAAATGATCTTGACCTTTGACATTATCGCTCCCAAAATTTTACCAGATGGTTCCTGGATAATAACCAATCGTCCCACTAAATATTTCAAAGAAAGTTGATCGAATACTTTCTGAGTTATGCATGTGACAAAATAATAAATAAATAAATATATACAGCTTAAAATAAAACCTTCAGCAATCAGCGAAGGCAATAAACAAAAGCTACCAATCTTTATTTGGATCATTATTTCTTCTAATTGAAATCTCCTTTTAATGTATTCCTACAGTAAAATAGTTAATGTATTCATAGAGTAATTCAAATAGTTGTGATGATTTTTTTAATTTAGGTTTTCTGTTTTTTCAAGTTTCTTAATTTTTTTAGATATGATTTCTTCAAGAATATGTTTTGAAATTTTGAGTTTTCTAAAAGAAATGAGTTTTCTAACTTTTTTAATTTTTGAGTTTTTCTTAATAAATTGAGTTTTTCGAGAAAAATTAAGTTTTTCTAAAAAAAATATGTTTTTCTAAAGAAATTAAGTTTTGGGAAAGAAATATGTTTTTCTTAAAAATTTGAGTTTTTCTAAAAATTTAAGTTTTTCTAAAAATTTAAGTTTATCTAAAAAATTCTGTTTTCTAAAAAAATTCTGTTTTTCTGAATTATTTGAGTTTTCTTTAAAAAATAGTTTTTTTTAACGTGATTCCTATTATATATTCACATCGGTCTTTATTATATAGATGAATGTATATATTGCAGTAAATAGAAATACAAATGATAAACATGGTAAAAGCAAACAAACTCACGCTATATTTCTCACACTATTCTCACGCTATATTCACACTATATTCACACTTTACTCACACTATTCTCACGCTATATTCACACTATATTCACACTTTACTCACGCTATACTCACGCTATATTCACACTTTACTCACGCTATATTCACGCTTTACTCACGCTATTCTCCCGCTATACTCACGCTATACTCACTCTTTACTCACGCTATACTCACGCTATACTCATGCTATACTCACGCTATACTCATGCTATACTCATGCTATACTCACGCTATACTCACGCTATACTCATGCTATACTCACGCTATACTCACGCTTTACTCACGTTTTACTCACGTTTTACTCACGTTTTACTCACGTTTTACTCACGTTTTACTCACGTTTTACTCACGCTTTACTCACGCTTTACTCACGCTTTACTCACGCTATACTCACGCTATACTCACGCTATACTCACGCTTTACTCACGTTTTACTCACGCTATACTCACGCTTTACTCACGCTTTACTCACGCTATACTCACGTTTTACTCACGTTTTACTCACGTTTTACTCACGCTATACTCACGCTTTACTCACGCTTTACTCACGCTATACTCACGCTATACTCACGCTATACTCACGCTTTACTCACGCTTTACTCACGCTATAGTCACGTTTTACTCACGCTATACTCACGCTTTACTCACGCTATACTCACGCTTTACTCACACTTTACTCACGCTATACTCACGTTTTACTCACGTTTTACTCACGCTATACTCACGCTATACTCACGCTATACTCACGCTTTACTCACGCTTTACTCACGCTATACTCACGTTTTACTCACGCTATACTCACGCTATACTCACGCTATACTCACGCTTTACTCACGCTTTACTCACGCTATACTCACGTTTTACTCACGCTATACTCACGCTTTACTCACGCTATACTCACGCTTTACTCACGCTTTACTCACGCTATACTCACGTTTTACGCACGCTATACTCACGCTATACTCACGCTATACTCACGCTATACTCACGCTTTACTCACGCTATACTCACGCTTTATTCACGCTATACTCACGCTTTACTCACGTTATACTCACGCTTTACTCACATAGGATGTTCTGAGGGTCACATGTTTTATTCACCAGGAAATGACAGAAACTTTTTATCATTCATTGCCCAGTGATAGGGATACATAGATACACTTAAAGGGATGCATGTGATAGGGATACACTCTAGAATCTTAGGGATGCATGTGATAGGGATACACTCTAGAATCTTAGGGATGCATGTGATAGGGATACACTCTAGAATCTTATAGGGATGCATGTGATAGGGATACACTCTAGAATCTTATAGGGATGCATGTGATAGGGATACACTCTAGAATCTTATAGGGATGCATGTGATAGGAATACACTATGAGGGATGCATGTGATAGAGATACACTCTGAGGGATGCATGTGATAGGGATACACTTTGAAGGGTGCATGTGATAGGGATACACTCTTGGGATACATGTGTTAGGGATACACTATGAGGGATGCAATTGCTTACCAGTTATAACAAAGACGCATTTTTTTATTACTAAATTCGATTTCAGAATAAAGATAACTAAATTTCCTGTTGCTTATAATAAAAAAAACATATTTACCTATGTGACGAAATAACACCTAGCTAAAATTATAATATACATCATATTACTAAATTTTGTTCAAACTATATCATAATTCATAAGACTCCGAATCGCTTGTAATTTTATTATACCCCTCTTTTATAAAAATCCGAAATAACTCAAAGACATGTCTTGAAGTTATTACTGTATGTAAACATAGAAAAACGGAGACATCACTGTAGGTAGAATTACTGTAGGTAGAATAACTGTAGGTAGAATAACTGTAGGTAGAATAACTGTAGGTAGAATAAATGTAGGTAGAATAACTGTAGGTAGAATAACTGTAGGTAGAATAACTGTAGGTAGAATAACTGTAGGTAGAATAACTGTAGATAGAATAACTCTAGGTAGAATAACTGTAGGTAGAATAACTGTAGGTAGAATAACTGTAGGTAGAATAACTGTAGGTAGAATTACTGTAGGTAGAATTACTGTAGGTAGAATAACTGTAGGTAGAATAACTGTAGGTAGAATAACTGTAGGTAGAATAACTGTAGGTAGAATAACTGTAGGTAGAATAACTGTAGGTAGAATAACTGTAGGTAGAATAACTGTAGGTAGAATAACTGTAGGTAGAATAACTCTAGGTAGAATAACTGTAGGTAGAATAACTCTAGGTAGAATAACTGTAGGTAGAATAACTGTAGGTAGAATTACTGTAGGTAGAATTACTGTAGGTAGAATAACTGTAGGTAGAATAACTGTAGGTAGAATAACTGTAGGTAGAATTACTGTAGGTAGAATACTGTAGGTAGAATAACTGTAGGTAGAATAACTGTAGGTAGAATAACTGTAGGTAGAATAACTGTAGGTAGAATCACAGTAGGTAGAATCACTCTAGGTAGAATCACTGTAGGTAGAATAACTGTAGGTAGAATAACTGTAGGTAGAATAACTGTAGGTAGAATAACTGTAGGTAGAATCACAGTAGGTAGAATCACTCTAGGTAGAATCACAGTAGGTAGAATCACTCTAGGTAGAATCACTGTAGGTAGAATCACTGTAGGTAGAATCACTGTGGGTAGAATCACTGCAGGTAGAATCACTCTAGGTAGAATCACTGTAGGTAGAATCACTGTAGGTAGAATCACAGTAGGTAGAATCACTCTAGGTAGAATCACTGTAGGTAGAATCACTGTAGGTAGAATCACTGTAGGTAGAATCACAGCATCATTGCTGTGGAAGGTACAAACATGTTCAATGCTCACAGGAAACTCTGTAATTAACGAACTTTTTATCATACCGAACAAAAAGAGAAAATAACCATCCTGACTTTGAGTGATGCTGTGCCTTGCTGTGCAACATACAGTAATTCATTCAGCCAATTCATTCAGCCAACTCATTCAGCCAACTCATTCAGTAAATTGACGATCCATTATATTCAATTCAAGTTTATTTGACTTTTTTTACAACATTGTATACTAGAATTTGAATATAAAATCACTGTACCAAATAACATACAGTGCGAGTCTAAAAAGCGGGTACGAAATTAAAATCCACCATATCATTGGGTGTTTTGTTGACTAATGCAGAATTTTGCCAGATATAACAACATTTTTGTCTGTTTATATATTCCAAATAACTTTCCTACAGGGTTGTCATAAGTAGAGGGTGCTGAAGAAGCTCTTGCGCGAGATATGTGATTGTTAAATGATATCAAAATAGGTTTGTTAGTGTTTACTTAGTTACAATAAAGAAACAATTGCATATTATGAAGATCTAAAGAAAAACGTTTATTTTTTTTACCAAAATACCCTTTAAATTCCGTTTCTGATTGCTTTCATTGATCATTTGGTCACGTCAGGTTCACCCTTCAAAAATTCCACACCATGCGTCATTCGCTCTTTTAATTGCTTTAGATTATCAGGTGGGGAGGAGCATACATCATTTTCCAATGCCTCTACAAGAAATAATCGCAAGCTGTTAAATCTGTGCTCATAGATGGCCATTCAATGGCATAACCATTTGTAATTACTCGATGTTCAAAAACTTCCCCCAGTCGTTCTTTGACAAAAGTGTTATGTGTGCTGGGGCACCAACCTGCATCCACCATACCCGGTTTAGAGTTTCTCCGTGAACACGTCTTAATTCTGGAGTTATTTGCTTATTCAACAGTGAGTTTTTAAAAACACGCTAATTTTCGGAGATAAAAACTACTCTTTTGATGTTAGAGGTTTGAAATTAGTTCGCGCAATAGCAATTTCAGCAACTTTACTTATGCCCACCCTGTACAAAAAATATTAGGAATACAAAAACCTACGAACAAATTTGTTATAGGTGGTAAATTTCAGAATTAGCCGAAGAAAACCACATGAAGATACAATGATTCTTGTTAATGACGATTTTAATTAAGTACCACTTTTTTCCCCTACAGTAATATGGTGATTATATAAACAGTTTTTCATTTGAGATTAAATACGTAGATACTCATGACATTTATGATAAGATATGTAGGTGCTCATAACATTTATGATAAGTTATGTAGGTACCAAAATCATTGATGATTAAGTTACGCAGCAACTAAAATAATTACGTACTTCATAATATTTATAAGATACGTACTTAAGTACTTCATCACATTTATATGTTATATAGGCACTTCTTTAGTGTGTCCAGTTGCGACTCGTCAACATTGTTGCGCAAAATAATTTGACTCTAACATGTGCAGTCATCCAATTGGCCATTGTTTTGTTTTCTCTTGTTCCTATCGCTATGTATATTTAATTTAATATTGAATTAGTGGACGTGAACGCGTATGTCAGTCATTGACCTGTAAGGGGAGAATGTCCACGACTGTCCCTTAGACTAAAACAATGAAGCTCTGGGATAGAAAATGTTCCTCTTTCTCTTTTGGAATCGTACCCATAACATAGCCCTCCTGCACCGTTACACGCGCAATTTGCCGATTTGCACAATCTGTGCAGTACAACAAACTAGCGGATAAAACAAACTGATTAAGTTGAGGTTGTCTAAATTTCAGTAATTGGATAGGATTTCGAACTCTCCAGATTAATGAAATGTTTTATTTCTTGTACCTCACTTATACCGTATGACATTTTAATATCACTAACTATTTTATTGTGACTAGAGATTATTCTCAATATCATTGCATAATGATATGAAAGTTCCGGAGAGCGATCATTGTTGTGTCGAAAGTTCATCCGAAGCGCCACCTAGCGGAAGTGCCGTCACTCTTTGTTTCCAAAGTCATTGTGATAGAGAGTTGAGAACTTTCTACCTAGTTGTAGTTGTAGAAATGATTCTCTCTCTAGTTGTAGTTGTGGAGATGATTTCCTCTCTAGTTGTAGATGTGGAGATGATTCTCTCTCTAGTTGTAGATGTGGAGATGATTCTCTCTCTAGTTGTAGTTGTGGAAATGATTCTCTCTCTAGTTGTAGATGTGGAGATGATTCTCTCTCTAGTTGTAGTTGTGGAAATGATTCTCTCTCTAGTTGTAGTTGTGGAAATGATTCTCTCTCTAGTTGTAGTTGTGAAGATGATTCTCTCTCTAGTTGTAGTTGTAGAGATGATTCTCTCTCTAGTTGTAGTTGTGGAGATGATTCTCTCTCTAGTTGTAGTTGTGAAGATGATTCTCTCTCTAGTTGTAGTTGTGGAGATGATTCTCTCTAGTTGTCTAGTTGTAGTTGTGAAGATGATTTCCTCTCTAGTTGTAGTTGTGAAGATGATTCTCTCTTTAGTTGAATTTGTGAAGATGATTTCCTCTCTAGTTGTAATTGTGGAAATGATTCTCTCTCTAGTTGTAGTTGTGAAGATGATTCTCTCTCTAGTTGTAGTTGTGGAGATGATTTTCTCTCTAGTTGTAGTTGTGGAGATGATTCTCTCTCTAGTTGTAGTTGTGGAAATGATTCTCTCTCTAGTTGAATTTGTGAAGATGATTTCCTCTCTAGTTGTAGTTGTGGAAATGATTCTATCTATATATAGTTGTATTTGGGGAAATGATTCACTCTCTAGTTGTAGCTATAGAGATGATTCTCTCTCTATTTGTAGTTGTGGAGAAGATTCTCTCTTTAGTTGTAGTTGTGAGATGATTCTTTTCTCTCCTTATTTAGAGACGAAGAGAAATGTCTTAATTGATTACACACAAAGACACAGGAAGTGACAGACAATGGCAACCGTAAGGCACTGGAATATAGACACAATAAGCCACAGAATTAACCCAGAAAACAAACCAACAAACATAAGTAATTACAACTATCCCCTTATTTATTGAATACAGAAATTATTGAAATTCAAGAAACTGTTAAAATATCATAGTTATTCTATTAAAACCTATCACATTAAACTCTAAAAGGACTAACAAAAGGCAGTTCTATCGATAGCTATAAATAATTCGCAGCAAAAAATATCGAATCAGCACAAAGGAAAGAGTCAGAAAAAGAGAAGCGCAAGTAACTTCACCGGAAGAAGAAAGCAGGTGCTGCCGCTGATCCAATTTACGTACATCGTAGCCATCGCCGCGACGCTGCGGTTCCGTGCGAAGCAGTGGAGTCAAGACGCGTGCCTAGCGCAAACACCGCGTGTACTTTACTTGCCGGAAATAACGTAGCATTTACTCAATGAGTGATCCATGAATGAATGACGGGTAGGTGTATGGTAACGAGGTGTGGAACAGAATAGAAACGAGATTAATTACCAGAAAACATACTACCGACATCAAGTGGGGAATTTGACACTTTGAGCTACCAACTGTATAATTAGTAAATATTGTAAAATATTGAATGTGAGCATGTGAAGAAAGTGCCACTATTTTGGTGAAGACTCTACAGCAGTAGTACTACAGGTGAAGACTCTAAAAGAGGAGTACTAGAGGTGAAGACTCCAAAGCAGTAGTACTACAGGTGAAGACTCTAAAGCAGTAGTACTACAGGTGAAGACTCTGAAGCAGTAGTACTACATGTGAAGACTCCAAAGCAGTAGTACTACAGGTGAAGACTCTAAAAGAGGAGTACTACATGTGAAGACTCTAAAGCAGTAGTACTACAGGTAAAGACTCGAAAGCAGTAGTCCTAAAAGTGAAGACTCAAAAGCAGTAGTACTACAGATGAAGACTCTGAAGCAGTAGTACTACATGTGAATACTCCAAAGCAGTAGCACTACAGGTGTAGACTGCAAAGCAGTAGTACTACAGGTGAAGACTCTAAAGCAGTAGTACTACATGTGAAGACTCTGAAGCAGTAGTACTAAAGGTGAAGACTCTGAAGCAGTAGTACTACATGTGAAGACTCTAAAGCAGTAGTACTACAGGTGAAGACTCCAAAGCAGTAGTACTACAGGTGAAGACTCTGAAGCAGTTCAAAACCATTAAGAGTGCACTTTTAAAGTTACAGTGGAATTCATTACCAGGGCTATCACTGCATCTTACCTACATAGGTACCTACAATCACATGGCTGATATGGATAAGATTACCAATGCAAATATGATTATTGACACAATGCAATTAAAGGAGTAGGTATAATGTATAGCATACAAACTATGCTGGATATCTTAGTTATTTTACGATAAGAACATTGGAACTGTAGTGTTCTTTTCAAACTTCGATAAATTCACCAATAATTTAAGGTTTAGCTGATTTTATATTTGCTTTCATGCAAAATAATAAATTAAAGGTCCTCTCCAAGCAATCTTTTTTTTGTTTTAATCAATGAGGCTAATTTTCAGACAGAAGAAAAAGAATGTACACCGTTTGTTTTGAATGTCAGCAGCTAGGTAGATATGAATAATCAATCCAATATTAAATATTCCTGTCAAGGTATAAAAACTGAAAACTAATTATGAAAACGTTTATATACTTCAGGAAATAAGCCAATTTCAAACAAAAGCCAGAAATGCAACGTTCATTCATAAAATTCAAATAGGAAATCAAAACAAAGAGTGTACAATCTTTTTCTTCAGCGTCAGATTAGTGTTTCGTACAATTGTTGCACACAGAGTATTAAAACGAATTGCATACAGTTTGTGGTATAATGATCCTAGACCTTAGTTTAAATAATCTAAATTTACTAATTAAAATAATTTCCAATGATATAATTTTTTACTTATATCATCAAATTTGATTTCTTTACCAACTTTAATAGTTTTTCGCCATTCAAATTATTTTCACCGATTGGGGGTTGTCTTGAAAGAAGAAAAGAAAATGAAACTATTGTATATTTCATAAATTTCAGGGATTTTTCCTTCATTCAATATTACCCTGACGAGCAGGTTAGAAAAACCCTAAGTTAGAACAACCATATAGTTAAAATAACCCTAGGTTAAAATAACCCTAGGTTAAAACAACCCTAGGTTAAAACAACCCTAGGTTAAAACAACCCTAGGTTAGAACAACCATAGGTTAAAACAACCCTAGGTTAAAACAATCCTAGGTTAAAACAACCCTAGGTTAAAACAGCCTTTTAGATTAGAACAACCCTAGGTTAGAACAACCCTAGGTTAGAACAACCCTAGGTTAGAACAACCCTAGGTTAGAACAACCCTAGGTTAGAACAACCCTAGGTTAGAACAACCCTAGGTTAGAACAACCCTAGGTTAGAACAACCCTAGGTTAGAACAACCCTAGGTTAGAACAACCCTAGGTTAGAACAACCCTAGGTTAGAACAACCCTAGGTTAGAACAACCCTAGGTTAGAACAACCCTAGGTTAGAACAACCCTAGGTTAGAACAACCCTAGGTTAGAACAGCCTTTTAGATTAGAACAACCTAGGTTAAAACAACCCTATGAAGGTTAGAACAACCCCAGTTCAAAACAACCCTATGAAGGTTAGAACAACCCCAGTTCAAAACAACCCTATGAAGGTTAGAACAACCCCAGTTCAAAACAACACTATGAAGGATAGAACAACCCCAGTTCAAAACAACACTATGAAGGATAGAACAACCCCAGTTCAAAACAACCCTATGAAGGTTAGAACAACCCCAGTTCAAAACAACACTATGAAGGATAGAACAACCCCAGTTCAAAACAACCCTATGAAGGTTAGAACAACCCCAGTTCAAAACAACCCTATGAAGGTTAGAACAACCCCAGTTCAAAACAACACTATGAAGGATAGAACAACCCCAGTTCAAAACAACCCTATGAAGGTTAAAACAACCCCAGTTCAAAACAACACTATGAAGGATAGAACAACCCCAGTTCAAAACAACCCTATGAAGGTTAGAACAACCCCAGTTCAAAACAACACTATGAAGGATAGAACAACCCCAGTTCAAAACAACCCTATGAAGGTTAAAACAACCCCAGTTCAAAACAACCCTATGTTGTTAGCTCCTTTAATTCTATAAGTACATTCAGTCAATATCTTCCGGTAGAGATTAAATGAAACAAAATAACTGCAACTCATGTCCTGCTCTAGTGTGTATGTGACCAGGCTGTGAGTGTCTGCTCACATACACACCAAACTGCTATTTGGCAAACGGACAGTAAATAGACAAAGTAATATCTAAAGTTTATTTAGCTAAATTAATTAAAGGGTCTGATATTTTATGACAATGATTAATTTAGTCATAATTTTATTTACATTTGATAATTATTATGAGATGATGTAGTATGAGATGGGATATTTAATTTAATTTAATTAAATTTAGTAGGGGTTTAACGTCTGTTTCGGAACCAAAGACCCTATTACTAAATTAACTAATATATATGTCTTTATACAATATTGCAATATAAAGGTATTGCACCATTATATATAAAAACATATTTAATGATAGTTAAAAAGAATTTAGTCAACAAACTCACAAGATGATAAAAATACTAAATAAAATGATAATGAATAGGAGGAAAATATAACAAAGTAGATCATTTTCAAGGTTTTATTCGAATAAAAGATTTGTTATTGACCCATTTAAATATTAAACACATCGATTTAGAGGAAATGTTTTAAAATGAGTAAAGAATAGAAGTATTGAAGCTTTATCATGTACCAGAAGAATGAGGAGGGTGATGACAATTCAAACCGCAGTGGCATTAAAAACATGAATGTTAATCAATGATAACCTATTGCTGAGCTTTAACTCTTACATTTTATAATGTTAAGCCTGTTGTTAATGAATTTAAGATTAAGATAACCAGTAAAAAGATACATTATAAATAGTTCTTAACTGTTGATGGTTATAACAAGTATGTTGAAGTGTAGATTATTGTTATTTTAATATAAAAAAATGAATTAGTAGAAATTTAGAATCAGGTTAGAGTTATAAAAAGAACACTAAGTTAATTAAAGTTTACTATTATATATGGTACGATATCATCATCTATAAATTAATAACTTTATTATCTATGAGATATTGGTACTATTTACGTTATTCTTAAGGGGCAAGTACACTAGTTTTCTGTTGTTAGTATGTTAGTAGATATTAAAAATGATTCGATACAGTTTTCTCCGTACAGTAGGTATACCGTAACAGTTATGCCGATTCCAGTGATCTCACGTATTTAAATGATCCAAACCATCCTCAGTCTTTGCTACTCCACCCTCACAATTACGTGGTTGCTAAATCTGTATCTTTGTTGCCACTAATGATTTATATGGAAAGATAAGTTGCGCATGAAATTATAGAGTTAATAAGGTATGTTCTAGCGTGCACATATCTGGTAATTGTCTGAATATATCTATTGAGAATAATTTGATGAACGGGTTAGACAGAGCATGCAAGATAGATCTATAGGGTAATACTTGTGGGAGGTAATAAAATAACAGCTATTCTTTAAGCTATTATAGCAACATTAAAAAAACATTAAGTTTTATGGTAAAGAGATGAATATAAAAAATGGAAAAAATAGTATTTAGTAAATTGTATTTAAAGCGTATACTGAATTTTAAACGCTTTACTTTCTTTAATTGATCTACATTTAGATATGGACAAAAGCAGTTTTCGAAAAGTGGATATGAGTCAAACTGCCCTCTAAATATTTCTAAATGACCTACCATTAGCAAAATAGCACCCACTTTCCGACTACTGCGAGTCTATCAAACACTGTGCATATTTCTTCGTGACAATCAGACCGGTGAAACCGAAGACAAGATTGATGCTGTGAGAGAAAATGAAGAGAGTGTCATGCTCTGAATGATGACACGACAGAGAATGACAGGGAGAATGACAGGGAGAATGGCAGGGAGAATGACAGGGAGAATGACAGAGAGAATGATAGGGAGAATGACAGGGAGAATGACAGAGAGAATGATAGGGAGAATGACAGGGAGAATGACAGAGAGAATGACAGGGAGAATGACAGGGAGAATGACAGGGAGAATGATAGGGAGAATGATAGGGAGAATGATAGGGAGAATGACAGGGAGAATGGCAGGGAGAATGATAGGGAGAATGACAGGGAGAATGACAGGGAGAATGACAGGGAGAATGACAGGGAGAATGACAGAGAGAATGATAGGGAGAATGACAGGGAGAATGACAGGGAGAATGACAGAGAGAATGACAGGGAGAATGACAGAGAGAATGACAGGGAGAATGACAGAGAGAATGACAGAGAGAATGACAGGAAGAATGACAGAGAGAATGACAGGGAGAATGACAGAGAGAATGATAGGGAGAATGACAGGGAGAATGACAGGGAGAATGATAGGGAGAATGACAGGGAGAATGGCAGGGAGAATGATAGGGAGAATGACAGGGAGAATGACAGGGAGAATGACAGGGAGAATGACAGGGAGAATGACAGAGAGAATGATAGGGAGAATGACAGGGAGAATGACAGGGAGAATGACAGGGAGAATGACAAAGAGAATGACAGAGAGAATGACAGGGAGAATGACAGGGAGAATGACAGAGAGAATGACAGGGAGAATGACAGGGAGAATAACAGGGAGAATGACAGGGAGAATGATAGGGAGAATGACAGAGAGAATGATAGGGAGAATGACAGAGAGAATGATAGGGAGAATGGCAGGGAGAATGACAGAGAGAATGACAGGGAGAATGACAGAGAGAATGACAGGGAGAATGACAGAGAGAATGATAGGGAGAATGACAGGGAGAATGACAGGGAGAATGATAGGGAGAATGACAGGGAGAATGGCAGGGAGAATGATAGGGAGAATGACAGGGAGAATGACAGGGAGAATGACAGGGAGAATGACAGGGAGAATGACAGAGAGAATGATAGGGAGAATGACAGGGAGAATGACAGGGAGAATGACAGGGAGAATGACAGGGAGAATGACAGAGAGAATGACAGGGAGAATGACAGGGAGAATGACAGGGAGAATGACAGAGAGAATGACAGGGAGAATGACAGAGAGAATGATAGGGAGAATGACAGAGAGAATGATAGGGAGAATGACAGAGAGAATGATAGGGAGAATGACAGAGAGAATGATAGGGAGAATGACAGAGAGAATGACTTAGTTCCA
Organism: Caprella mutica; assembly: GCA_947561585.1. Lineage (NCBI taxonomy): Eukaryota > Metazoa > Arthropoda > Malacostraca > Amphipoda > Caprellidae > Caprella > Caprella mutica. Next base: position 53,429 of record CANNZV010002321.1, on the reverse strand, counting down.
ATTGCTTAAGTATTCATAATTTACACTATACACTGAGAAAAGTACGAGTCAAATTGACTCAAAATTTCAGTTTTCTGTTTGTCCCAACACCGGCTAAAAATGTGAGTCAATTTGACTCATCCTAACATTTTACTCAAAAACAAGAGTCCTATTGACTCTGAATGACTCCTAATTCATAGTCAGATTGACTCAGGTAGAGTCAATTAAGAAAAATGACTCCAATATTGAAGTTTTGCCAGCCTTGACTCGCTCTTCTTACTCTACACTTCACTTCATATTTTATAGTTTACACTATATTCTTTATAGTTTACACTATATTCTTTATAGTTTACACTATATTCTTTATAGTTTACACTATATTCTTTATAGTTTACACTATATTCTTTATAGTTTACACTATATTCTTTAAAGTTTACACTATATTCTTTATAGTTTACACTATATTCTTTATAGTTTACACTATATTCTTTATAGTTTACACTATATTCTTTATAGTTTACACTATATTCTTTATAGTTTACACTATATTCTTTATAGTTTACACTATATTCTTCATAGTTTACACTATACTCCTCATAGTTTACACTATACTCCTCATAGTTTACACAATACTCCTCATAGTTTACACTATACTCCTCATAGTTTACACTATACTCCTCATAGTTTACACTATACTCCCCCTTACTATCATTCATTCTTCAAAAAGAGGCACCAGCTGTCAAATCTCTTCACCACTTCACTCTGTGAATCTAAGACCATTTGTTTTTTCCTGTAATTTGCCTCTGCCACCTGCAACTGATGTAATTACCACCAGTTTCCTATTCATTCACTGTGAAATGTATGACAGTGAATGAATAGTGAAAACAACCCATGCAATTTATGACAGTGAATGAACAGTGAACACAACCCATGCAATGTATGACAGTGAATGAACAGTGAACACAACCCATGCAATGTATGACAGTGAATGAACAGTGAACACAACCCAAGCAATGTATGACAGTGAATGAACAGTGAACACAACCCATGCAATGTATGACAGTGAATGAACAGTGAACACAACCCATGCAATGTATGACAGTGAATGAACAGTGAACACAACCCATGCAATGCATGACAGTGAATGAACAGTGAACACAACCCATGCAATGTATGACAGTGAATGAACAGTGAACACAACCCATGCAATGTATGACAGTGAATGAACAGTGAACACAACCCATGCAATGTATGACAGTGAATGAACAGTGAACACAACCCATGCAATGTATGACAGTGAATGAACAGTGAACACAACCCATGCAATGTATGACAGTGAATGAACAGTGAACACAACCCATGCAATGTATGACAGTGAATGAACAGTGAACACAACCCATGCAATGTATGACAGTGAATGAACAGTGAACACAACCCATGTAATGTATGACAGTGAATGAACAGTGAACACAACCCATGCAATGTATGACAGTGAATGAACAGTGAACACAACCCATGTAATGTATGACAGTGAATGAACAGTGAACACAACCCATGCAATGTATGACAGTGAATGAACAGTGAACACAACCCATGCAATGTATGACAGTGAATGAACAGTGAACACAACCCATGCAATGTATGACAGTGAATGAACAGTGAACACAACCCATGCAATGTATGACAGTGAATGAACAGTGAACACAACCCATGCAATGTATGACAGTGAATGAACAGTGAACACAACCCATGCAATGTATGACAGTGAATGAACAGTGAACACAACCCAAGCAATGTATGACAGTGAATGAACAGTGAACACAACCCATGCAATGTATGACAGTGAATGAACAGTGAACACAACCCATGCAATGTATGACAGTGAATGAACAGTGAACACAACCCATGTAATGTATGACAGTGAATGAACACAACCTGTTGTCTTAGGCCCATTCTAAACTATCAAATCCACCGACGTGTTTTCACTGTCCAGTTTACGCCTCTTCAATTAATCACGGTTAAATGAATGGAATTAAGGCGGTAGAAACGCTAGTATAGCATGCAAATTTGTTTTCCATTCATTTAACCGTGATTAATCGAAGAAGCGTAAACAGGGCAGTAAAAACGCAGCGTTTTAACTGCTAGTATAAAATGGGCCTTACAATAGAGTGTTCAACACCAGGTGTAATTATAGCTACTCCGTACTCTGAACACTCGAGTGGGTTTATCTGTCACGTTCATTCTCACCAATTTAGTAATAAGACTTATAATTATATTATTAGTAGATAGCTAAGCACTATATCGATTATAATGACCAATTAATATAAAATTACACGTTTAGCGATCTGATTGAAAGGAAATTATGCTCACCATTAAAATATTAGCGACGAATATGACAATTGATAAGATCGTGCAAAGCTCCTCATTCTCTAGGTAGGTTTGATAGCTTTTCATCACTATTGAATATAAAGAGTCATTGGATAGTCTATAAATTGTATTCACTGTTTCGCTCAGTCAGCAGAGTGTAACCTACAAGACGCTGGCGAATGTCATCATTAAGTTGTAGCTCGTGCCTCGCGTACGTACATCTTGCGATTTACTATTATTCAGAAATAAGATCTATTCACACATATATAATATTGCTAATATCACTCTCAAATTATTAATCCAACAACTGAATCATTTCATTCATATGACATTTACCATTAAATCGTAATTTAGGGGATTATTTAACCCTGATAATGTGGCTATTGCCTGAGGCAATATTGCCAGTAGATCATTTCTGTCTCAAAAATGGCCGTTTGAGAGTAAAATGATAACCAGTGACTTTTTCCATTCATTTCAATGGTTTTTACTCCATTTCTATGCTTTTTGTCTTTATAACTAGTAGTTCTATGTTAATGGAATCGTCCTTAGAGTCTCATTAAGCGTGGGACCAAGACACACGCTCGGTTCTTCCTGAGGAAGTTGGAGTTCTGCCATGCGTTACCAACTAATGATCACCAGTGGTTCTTTCTGCTGAGGATGTCGGTAGCTATAGAATGCGAGGCAATCGCTACCGACTGTACCAGGTACTCAGCTGCAATGTAATAATGCAATAGCGCCTAGGTACACCAGGCACCTGCTTCCACTCTTAGTAAATGCGTAGCTATGAGAGACAGCTGCAAAAGCGCAATCAATTTGTCGCAGTGATTCATTTCTAGGTTTTGTCTGAAGTTATTCATTTGAGAGTATGAATGATGATGAGTTACTGATGCGTAAATATAATGGGTAAGGATTCAATAGTTAATTTATAGATGGCATTTTAACATTTAAAACTATATATTGAAATAATTTACAAATCTAAAAGGTAATTTGAAAAGAGTAAATATGAGAACACATTTAAAGGACCTGTCCACTCTAATTTAAAAAAAATCTATAAATTCTTTAAATTTGTAGAATTGAGGTTATATAATATATAACAGTTAACAGAAGAGAAAATTATCAAGTATTCGCTTCGTAATTAATTATTTAAGAAAGTATTCACATTCGACCTTCACTGTCCGACATTTCTATTAGATTCAATGGAAGAACAAGAAAGGGGAACGAATTTTAAATCATATTATCGTAAATTTAATTTATTTAGAAATTTAGAACACTTTTAGATACTCAATATTTTTTAGAGAAAAGGTATTTAGGTAATAGTATATTTATTCATTTATGATATATCCTACAGCTTTGTAAGCATGTATATTTGTCGGACGAGACACTTTCTTTTTCGTCGCTTGAAATTCAGAGGATATGTAAGTAAATTCACACGAATAACTTAAATTTCAAATTAGACTAAAAATATAGAACCAAATTTGAAATATTAGCAGTTTTATAATCAGTAATCAGTAACATTAGTTCTAATGAATAAGGAAAAAATTAGAGTGGAGGGGACCTTTAAATTATGTACTATTCTAAAACAACTATTTCCCACTTAACTTTACACTAGAATTTACATTTTAAAATAGCACGTACAACATTCATGTAGAAGGCAATTTTATAAATGTTTTTGATTGTTAGTTAACAATTGCGAAATTTATCTTTGAAGAACAGCGTTCAAGATTTTCTAAGACAATTTAAGACATTCAATCTATTGCAATAAGAAACAATGCATGGAAATGCACTGGAAAATAGTACAAATAAATAGGAAATTTGGCTTATTGGTAGTTAAATATATTTCAACAAATGAATTGAACTTTCACGCTCTGAATGCAATATACAATAAAATATTTATCAGTTAAACATCAATTATAAAAATCTATTTTATTTTAAATATTTAACAAGGAATTTGGGAGGAAATAAATATAAATAATGATATAATAAGTTAAGTAATACTTAAAGTATATTCATTATGTAATTCTGATGTCAGAAATGCTTAGCGTATAATAATGTAGTTAAAATGTAATATTGTTCCTATCTAATTCTGTACCAGAAATAGTGGGAGAACAAATTTTGCGATAATAAATAATCAATGTCTCTTTGAAAAAACTCAGATTCATATATCAAGTAGTGGTAGAAAATGAAACTTGAAAAGACATGTGATTGGTAAAACCCAAACTACTCTAATATGTAAAAAAATGATTCATTTACTGAATTACACATAACTCATTTAACTGATGCAAATTATTGAAAGAAGTGAAAGATCCAAAAATGAAAGTCATGAAATCTCAGGCAATGCACATCATTATTACATGCAGAAGCTATTGAAAAGGTCCCCTCGGTATTAATAGTGTTGATGTGAAATCAATTTGAAGATTCTGTTCATCCAGCCGCTTCTCGTTTTAGTCCAAATTAGCACGAAGAATAAAATTAGAGACACAGAAGACAGTAATGGAGATGTAGCTATCTCATTGACAGCCGATCTTTTTCAATTTTACTAATTTTTGCTACGCTAAGATGTCGTCTCCTCTCTTTCGAATTGCCGAATCCAATTTAAGACTGTAGTCTTTTAAGAGCATCCTTCCCATAGCTTCATTTTGTTCGTTTTCATTAGAGTTTTACAGAACAAAATAAAAAATAACTTTAAATGGTAGAAAAGAATGTGTGTTCTATCACAAAAGGTCTGAGCAATACAGAGGTTAGTATGAAACACGAAAAACGAAGCAGACTACAGGTAACACGAAGCAGACTACACGTAACACGAAGCAGACTACAGTCTACAGGTAACACGAAGCAGACTACACGAAACACGAAGCAGACTACACGTAACACGAAGCAGACTACAGACTACAGGTAACACTAAGCAGACTACAGTCTACAGGTAACACGAAGCAGACTACACGTAACACGAAGCTGACTACAGTCTACAGGTAACACGAAGAAGACTACACGTAACACGAAGCAGACTACAGTCTACAGGTAACACGAAGCAGACTACACGTAACACTAAGCAGACTACAGTCTACAGGTAACACGAAGCAGACTATACGTAACACGAAGCAGACTACAGTGTACAGGTAACACGAAGCAGACTACACGTAACACGAAGCTGACTACAGTCTACAGGTAACACGAAGCAGACTACACGTAACACGAAGCTGACTACTGTCTACAGGTAACACGAAGAAGACTACACGTAACACGAAGCAGACTACAGGTAACACGAAGCTGACTACCGGTAACACGAAGCTGACAAGAGGTAACACGAAGGTAACACACTACCTTTAACAATTCTAAGAATTAACCATCGTTTACTCTGCTATATATATAGGTAGCTAAATATTTCTTTACTGTTTCATTCGATATATGTAGGAGAGCACTCTAAGTTCTAGATTGAAATACAATGAGAAAATATATATTAATTGTGGTTTATTTGTGTTGTAATTACTAATTCAACGGTTAAAAGAACGCATTTTATTACTAATTTTGTTTCACCGTAAAGTATTGCCTCTAGATTATGAGTAGTAGGTACTTACTGTTATACACACTAACATCTAAACTTGTTACTGGGGAACTTTCGATAGTAATTTAATAACATTTACAATTAATAAGGAAAATTCATTATTTTATTTGTAATCAAATAAAAAATATTGCTTTTTTTTCTATAGAGTAAATTCGTTTTTACTATTTAAAATAAGACTTTTGTAAAATATTTGCTTGATTTAATTTATGGAAATAGTAATTAGAGAGATAGATAATAAGATGAAGGTAAAAGAATTAATTAATGTATAATTAATTAATAATTAATTATTCTCCCTCGGTGCTACTAAGGTGAAACCAAAATAAGATTTGGAAAATTAATTAAATAGGAAATATGGAACAAAAGGATATATTTTAAATAGAGATTGCAATTTAAACGACTTAATTTTTATCTCTCATTCCAATTAGATAATCTAAATTCAATATATATATTAAAAGATCATTCCATATAGCCATATAGATTAATATCGAATTAAATATAGGTGACTAATTATAATGTTTTTTTTTGTAAGGTAGGAGATGTCAACGCATTTCAAGTAATTATCTAACGAGTTGCTGCGTCATTTTACTTTAGCACTAGAATAGGACGTACCTATTCAAAACTAATTAAGAGTGTAAACTATTTATAACAATATTATATATATCAAAAATAAATTACATTATATGGATATAACACTAGGATAAGGATATTTATTGATGAAAAGTACAAAATATGAACAATAATCCGTCAACTGACTAATTTTAACTAAAGTATATTGTTTAAACTGACATTATTTTCTATCTTTTCCCCGTGCAATTGTTGCTAAAGCCATTTGTATTTTTTGTGGTTGTTTAAATAGCCAGCGTAGGTAACATGGCGGCGAGAGTGTTGCCATCACATTGTGCGGAGGGAAACACGCCAGCACAGGAAACTCTGAACGGTTGAGTGATGCCACTTCCTGTGTCTAAAGGGGGCAGGGGCCTCACTGGGGGTGAAGAGAGGGGGGGGGGGAGGGGGTTTGTAATCTAAGCATGCAACCAATTAATGCTAATTTATAGTACGAGGATAGTTAGAAATTAAAATGTTAAATTGACTAAAAAAAATTGTTGCTTTTGATACGAAAATTTATCATTACATCATTTTCCAAACAAAAGATCAATTAATGCTAATATATAATACGAGGATTGGTAGAATTCAAATTGATGAAATTACTAAATTTTTGGAAACTTTTGATGAGGTGATTTATTTTTAGATCAATTTTTTACATTTATCGACCATGAATAATAAATGATGGTACTGGGTAGGGATAAATTTCATATCTATTTGGTACATTAAAAGAATTCAGCCTATTTCTTTTATAGATTTGGCCATGAAACCAGGCCATACATACGAAACAAATAGCAATGGAGTTAAGGGAGGATGCTCTTTGATTTTCATGTATAAATAAAGAATGTTTATGGTTTTCTACTGGATTCAGTGGTAGTAAAGATTTTAGTCTCATTTCATTTGTGTGTTTCAGAATCCAGTTTAAGAACTACTAATAATGATCCCTTAGAAAACAATTTGCTGTGATGAAATATAAGTATTTGAAATTAAAAACATTAAAGCAAGTTTATAACTATATAATTATTCGAAACGTCAAAAATCAACAGTTGATCGTTATTGATCAAGAAATTGAGTAATGCTTTTACCAAAATATAATAAACATCGGAAAAGAGTCAAAAATCTCGTCTAGAATCTTTTGAACAAAAAATGATATCAGGCTAATATCATTGTAAAATCAAAGCACATAAAGATAAAATAGGACCATTGTATCACAATAAGATAGTATTTAGAGGTGACTGTATTAATTGTGACAACAAGTACTACGCAAACAAGTAAGACAATTGGAGAGAAGATGAAGGAGCATCATGACAACGTTAGAACAGTAAGTAAAAACTAAAAATAAATCAGGTTTAAGCGGATACGGGACATACATTTGATTATATAACGGGGCAAAATCTAACCACATAACTAATAACTTCAGGTGATTTAGAGGTTCTATATGGTATTTATTTATTTAGATAAGAATAGCAAAAATGATAAAACTTATGAGCAAAAACAAAACAATCCAGGTTATTCAAATAAGAAATGATTTTGTTGAACTGTTGATGTCATTCTTTCATTTGATTTTTTTAAGATATCTATTTTTGAAATTTCTAGAGAGCTGCAATTATCCAATAAATGGATAACAGTTATTATTGTGTAAATTCCTAAACCATAAAATATTCTACTGATTCCTACAAACGAAAATCAAAACAAAGAGCGTAGCACAATCTTTTTCTTCAACGTCAAATTAGTGTTTTGTACTATTGGGGTAGGTACACTGAATGTCAAAAAAAATTGAAAGCATATAAAAAACTTATTTTAAATCAAATTTTGTTTGATTAATAATCCTAGATCGTAGTTCTTC